>CAUYRT010050583.1:0-171523 GCA_963574885.1 Lepilemur ruficaudatus | reverse complement strand
CTTCCTCAGCCTCCTGAGTAGCTGGGACTACAGGCATGCGCCACCATGCCCGGCTAATTTTTTCTATATATTTTTAGTTGTCCAATTAATTTCTTTCTATTTTTAGTAGAGATGGGGTCTCGCTCTTGCTCAGGCTGGTTTGGAACTCCTGACCTTGAACGATCCACCTGCCTCAGCCTCCGGAAGTGCTATGGGCGTGAGCCACCATGCCTGGCTTAGCTTGTTCTTTAATCACACTTACTTTCTGGTAAACTAGAAATGAAAGTTGAGTTCAACTTTAATGTTACATATTATTATTTGGTGAGGACACTTCCTAGAAAGTTTGTGTACTTTCTGTTGGCTTATACCAAGAGGGCATAATTTCAGTTATCCCCACTTTTAACGATGCTGAAATCTGTTAGTGAGTTCATGTCATCCTGGGTCAACCCCTGTAAAGTTCTCCATCACACTTGGACACAATGATTTCATCTCATTGTTGATCATTTTATAACTCTGTTTTTTTTAAGGATTACAAAATGGTGATTTGTATCATCCTTGCTGCATTTATTATCAGGAATTCTTTTACAAAGAACTTTTCTTAGTAACTGTCAGCTCCAAAATACAATTTATATCAAAAAAGTGGGAAAAATGCATGAATGATTTTTGTCAAATTTCAGAATCAGATATAATAATATGAAATCTAGACAAAGTTATACATATGTTCAAAGTTTTCTAATACATTTTTAAAAAAACTTTTTAATGGAGAAATTCTTTGAATTGCTTCTCCTAATCTTTTTTTTTATTAATGTATTTTGATAAAATTACATCCCATGTTGCCAAGAAGTTCTCTTTTTTCTTTTTTGTTTACTGTAAATGTGCCTGTATATGACTGAATTTATTTACTCAGAAGGTATTTATTGGACGTCTGTATTTTTTGTCAAGCATTGTGGTGGTTGCTGGTGATATAGTTATGAACCCTGCTTTTAAAAATTTATTTATTTTTTATTTCAGTATATTATGGGGGTACAAATGTTTAGGTTATGTATAGTTTGGGTTTGTTTTCTACTCGTGATTTTAAAAAATGGACCAGCTGTATACAAATCTGGTTTTGTGAACTATCCTCGATGGTGGTATCATATACTGTACATTTTAACTAATATTTTAGCTGACTTTAGAGTCTTTGGCCTTAGTGTTTAAAATAGTGACAAAAAAGGGATTTGGAAGTTAAATTGTTCTTGCTGAGCCAAAGAAAAATCATGTGCTTCTGTTTAGGGCACTGTATGTGACAAACCAGAAAGTTTTCATTAATTTATTTTTTTGAAGAAGTAAGAATTGAAGAGAGAATAATAGGAATCCTCCAAGACTAAAAGTAAATGATAAGGTGCTATGCTATTTTAACATCAGTGAACATTTGAACTTAATTTGACTTTCTATTTTAAGGAAGTGAGGATGAAATTTTAGAATTATCTTTATCTCATAATGTGTGTTTTGTCAGTATTTTTAAAAGGTGTTTTTGGATTTTAGAAAATGCACAATTTCTAAAGGTTTGTGAACAACTTGTGTGGACAGAAAGTGTAATTAGGACAAGTAACACACTCTTTTCCCCAAGAGATCCTGTGACTGTGAGATAATAAATACGATATAATATTTAATTCACCAAAAGATGCACTATATAAACCTGGGGTTATGATTTATGTTGTTGTTCTGTTAGGCATGTGACACTATGCTATGAAATTTAGACTATGTTACTTAAATAATTATTGTAATTCTGAAAATCATCTCAGATGTTTTTCCCAAAAAAGAAACTCGGCTCTTTTACTAGTGTTCAGATATTGTGATATAGCTGTTATAATTATTTGAGATTAGGGTAGAAGGCAAATTCTTGGCTTTTCTTTATAATTAAAATAAATTTTACAATTGAAAATTAGAAAAATGGGAAACTTTATTTTGTGTTTATGAGACTATGCTGACATGTTTTATGACGTTATAGTGAAGTGCTGGGAAGAAAGAGATCTTTAAAAGGAGTGGTATTCTGTTTGCTTTGCTGGAGCACCTTATCAGGAAGTTTGAAAGGAGACAAAAAGCTAAGCCCTTTAATTGTGGTATCTGGTAATTCTAAGGATTAGACGGAACTTAACTTTGAAGATCAACAAATGGATATTTATTTATGTCTACTGAAAGAGCAGTTGCATTTTGACTTGAGGAAATAGCTTAATCTGAATATCACAGAAGTTGAGAAGAAAAGCTTGCTAATATATAAATATAGACTATTTTAATCTGTTGAAAAGGGAAGGATAGTACCAAGGAGACTGTAGTAAAATTATAAAAAGAGCTGGGGAAAAGTAAACGTTACGCAACATGAAAAGAATACCAGGGGAAAAACTGACAGAGTAGAATAACAGGAAGATTAGTCACTTCTGGAAGGGAAAAAAAAGGTGGGGGGTGGGGGAAGAAGTATTTTAAACAGGAATGTGGAACTGGAAGTACCAATGCTAAAAGACAGATATGAGCTCATTTGGGAACTAAAGTGGGCCTTAAAAAAGGAATAATACCGGTAGCATTTAATATCAAAATATGAAGTATGTATTAACAATGAACAAAAACAAAAATGGAGAAAATTTTCTGATAGGGATTGAGACAAGCCTATAAAAATAAATTGATGTTTACTCCTTAGTGGAGCTGACTTGGCTTAGCTCAGACAGCAATATCAAATGTGAATAAAGAATGTATATTTCTTTCAAAAGAAAGAATGCTTTAAGCCACGCTTCCTTTATTTTCAAGTGTTGGATAAGATAAAAGCATTCTGGATGTTTTGGGATATGTATGCTATTTGGTTTATTGTTTTCACTTAATGCATTTATTTATTTGACGACTAAAGGAGTTACAATTTCAAAATATTCTTTACAAATTATTTCTATAAATTCTCAATATTATAAATTGTAACTCTCTCTATAAAAAATATTTAACAATTCCTATAACAGAGAACAAGAAAGTAAATATATCATGTGTGTGTGAGAGTGAGTGTGTGTGTGTGTGTGTTGGTGGAGTCTCATTAATCCCTAGTTTCTAAGCAAGGTATTAGGGACATTCATAGAACAGATTTTCCTGGACACATTTTCAACTTCTGTAAGTATTCTTATCTTTCAAATGGGAATAAGACTATACCTGCCCCAAAGTTGTGTAATGGGAATTAACCGAACTAATAGACTACTATACCTATCATAGAGGTGGATTTTGTTTCCTTAATTTATAATCCTGTACCCAAGTATGGAGCACAGGCTTGACTGATGCATTTTCAACTAACACACGGGAAGGGGGACAATTTCAGTGGTAGCTCTTAGTAATTCTAGATGTCATTTGGTGGGTTACATATGTATCCATACTTAATAAATATAAGACTTACTTCTCTTGGCCATCCCTTAGTAACTCCAGAAAGTCACAAATTATATAATATATTTTAAATAAAGTAGATAACTCTAAGGTTATAACACTAGGATGGAATCTGCTCATTCTTATATCAGGAAAAAAATATGCTACTTTCATTTAGAAGCAGAAAAATGACTTATGCATAATAAAATAAAGATATCAAATTAATCTAATTTAGAGACCGAAGATTTCTATTTGACATAACTATATGGAATACGTCATTTTGTATCATTGAATTCATGGAAATGCAGTACAGTAGTCCCCCCCTTATCTGTAGTTTGACTTCCTATAATTTCAGTTACCTGTGGCACAGTACAATAAGTATTTTGAGAGAGAGAAAGCCACATTCACATAACTTTGACAGTATATTGTCATATACTAGTTATTGTTATTAATATCTTACTATGACTGATTTATAAGTAACTTCATCATCAGTCTGTATGTATATGAAAAAACATAGTATATATGTGGTTTGGTGTTATCTGTGGTTTCAGGCCTCCACCAGGGCCTTAGAACATATCTCCTGCAGATAAGAGATGACTACTGTATGCAATCAGGTGAGCTATTTTTGTTGATTTTATGACAAATTGTAATGCTTTTGTGGCTCACATGCATATAATTTGCTGAGGTAAATTCTAACTCTGGCACAAAATAACCAGTTCACATGAACACCCAATACTGTGGAAAAAAAAAATAACCTCTTTTTCTCCTTTTCTTTCTCTATCCTCCCTTTTGTCTTTCACCTTCCGTCTCTCCCTCCCTCCCATCCTCTTTCCTTACCCAAACACCAAAGACAGACACTGCTTCCCCTACACACACACACACACACACACACACACACACACACTCCCTGCCCCTGGGCATAACTGAATAGGAAATGTTTACTTTTCCAAACTACACAAAACAAACCTTATCTCAAATACTGAAAGTCCTTCCTTTTCCTGGTTTGGAAACACTAAGTCATACTGCATCACTCGTAGATTTTCTTCAGCCAGTTTTATTTAAAGCATAAAGTTGTGAAGACAAAATGACTAAGGAATTTGTAACGCACAGTTAGAGCTTTTTACTTTTAGGTCACTAGTTTATATCTATCTAGATGGCTTAGTATTAGTTAAAGATTGTGGGTTGTTTAGCTTCCAAAAGAAGCTGGGGAGCTTACTGTAAATTCACCTGTTCTGACCAAAGTATGGCCGAGAGTTTATGCTTATTAATTAACTTCCAGATAAAACAATGTTCAAGAAATTAAATAAAAGGGAATAGACCCAGTAAGAGCTAATGAATAAGAAGATGTTACCTTATTCATCTATAAATGTTACTTCTACTGAAATCATTTTAAAAGTAAATTTTGTTAATCAGAAAGATATTTGCATGTTGTTGATTGCATCGCCATTGATATCAATGAGAAATAACTGTAACTACAGTGGTTAAATTGAGCAGTCAGAATCTATATGTCTGTATATATATCTGTATATGTTTACATGACAACATAAATGAGTTATGATTCTTCCTAGTCTATCACTTAGTAATGCCAAGGTCATAAAAATCATTTCTTGTGATCCATCTTATGTAAAAACTTATGGGGTTACTTTGTTTTTCCCACTCAAAAGATGTCAAAATGTGCTTTTTAGAATTTTTGAATAATTTTTGTTTAAATTCAGTGTTAAGATTGGAGACTGAGACAAATTTAAATCTGTTCCCAGCCAAAGAGTAAATCAAGCTTATGCAGATGCAATGTATAAAATATATAACACTACTACCCAAGGCATTCTGCAAAGAACGTAGTTGTCTAGAAATTGGGTACAGAATTATCATCTTCCTCCTATGGTAATTGAAAGTAAATAGATTCCAAATAACGCATCACCTCAAGCTATGCCACATGGGCACCTAAATAAGTTCTTCTTGCTAAATGCCACCAAATGGCTGTATTTCTTATAGCTTATGGCTAAATTCTGACAGGGCAGGTGTCTTCACTATAACTATTTTTCTCTGAAGTTTTTGTGTTTTTTTGGGGAGTGCTAATTTATATTAGGTTAGTGCTTAAAAAAGCTAAAGATAGCCAAAATTAGTCCAGAGAGTTAGGATGGCTGCCATATTAAAAAAATAGATTGGTTTCAGTATTCTTCATTGGCTTTTCAGTCTCACATGTGAGGCTCTAGCTGCTTGATTTGAGGTATCTGAAATTACCCAGATGGCTTTTGGTCCTCAAGAGCTAAATCAAGGAAGGTTGTTTAGCTGCTGAATATTCAAGGAAGTACCTTCTTCCAACATTGGTTTCAGCCCATATCTCACAGATGATCTTTGGATTTCTGAAGCTCTCTAAACTCATAGTTATTTTCTGGGCCCTGTACATAATTAAATTTATTTGTGAAGGATGGGAATGAAATGTAAGTATGACTGGTAGCAATGATAATCCCCAAAAAACAGAATGACAGACACCATGATGATAATAATGTTACTTCCCTGTTAATGCTGCTGAAGATATGATATACTTGAAAAAAAGGTGAGAACCACATTTGTCCTTGACTTTGAAATCTGGGAATCACGTACACATTTGTGAATTCCTTAAGCTAGTAAATATCATTAAGTGAAATGGATGCATATAATATAAGCTTATGGATGTATTTATACATACTAAGTTTTTGAAAGAGACAGGGATGTCAGATTCTCCTCCTGCCAGGGTTCTGTCTAGAGATGACATTTCTTATTCCCTTTCTTTAAGAGTCTAACACTCCATCAGTTTTCAAGAGGTGGTAGAGGTTAGGCATGAAACCGCAACTTTAGGGGCTGCATTTCCTGAATCCAAATTTTACCTTTGCTACTTATTATTTTTATGACCTCTGGCAACTTAACACTCTGTGCCTCAATTCATCAGATATACCCTATTAAATGGAAGCATGTCTACTTTGTTGGGTTGTTGCGAATCTTAAGTAAGTTAATACATGTAAAGGGCCTATGGAATTTCAGGGTATACAATAAATACCTTACACGTATTAGTTATTAAATCTTAATTTTATGTAAACATATTCTAATATCTATCTTGTTAAAGATAAACTTGCAGTATACAAATAAATGAAAACAAACATAATGTTGCAGTTTTAATGAAATGATTTAGAGCTCCAGCTCTGGAACTATACAACCTGGGTTCAAATTACTGTGGCCTTGAAGAAGTTATGTAACCTAACTGAGCCTCAGCTTCTTTTTTTCCAACATGGGGACATTACTAATATGTGATCCTTGGGGTTGTTGTGAAGATTAAATGGGATAACGTATGTAAAGCACTGAGAACAGTGCCTGGCATTTAATGAATGCACAGTGTGTATTAGTTGTTTTTCTTCTTATTACAATACTTCGATGATAAAGTGAACACTGTGAAGTACTTACACATGAGAAACATTATACTGAGAATCTGTGTATATAGGGTTTTCAATTTTGCTAATGAAGACTGTTATTCTGTACTGTGCAGAAAACACATCCATGCCTGAGTGCTTATAATTATTCTCTAATAAGTAAATGATTAAGAAAATAATAACCTATTTTTTACTTACCCTTTTTTGAGATATTTAAATTACCAAAAAAAAAAAAACCCACAAACCCCTCTAGATGCTTTTTATATCTATTCATTTCTTTTAGCTCTGGCTAAATCAGTTAAGAAAATACTTCAAGACTGTTGTTACCGGCTTAACTGTGTTGCCCAGCTACATTCTAGCCACTTGTTAAGTTGAACATTATTGGAATGAAAAGTTACCAACAACATCAAAATGAAAATGAAATGTGGAAGCAAAGAAGGCATTGCTCCTTTTGTACAATAAAGACCATGAGAGCTGATATTTCCCCATCTGTTTGGAATATTGTAAAGATTATGAAAACTTTAGCATTTGCAAAAAAAAAAAAAAGTGATTCTATGCCAGGAAGGCAAATAGAATATTATCAAAAAAAAAAAAATGACCAAAATTGCATGGTGGCATTTATTTCAGAAGCTAACATAGTTTCTTTCATTAACAGGAAATTTTAGGGCAATCTATTTGTTTATTGGAAGTTGAGAAGTTAAGTGAAAAATTTAAAAAGGATTCATTATGACTTTCTTATAATAAAGTAAACTTTTAGGAGCATGTTTCATAGAATTAGAAACTTAGAATTTCATAGTAGCAGTATATCTATCACCTTGTTTGGGGAGCAGATTTTAAATATGATCACAGGAAAACACCTGTTTTGATGCCTTGGAAAAGGTGCAAACATACAGGCAAAGTCTGTGTAGGTGTAGAGTAAACAAGAGTGCTTTGGCTCGCATCCTGCAAGGAGGTGGGTCTAAACGGTCTGCTCCAGCTTCTGCTGCTGCTGCTGCTAATATTGCTGGGAAGGAGACATGGCTGACCTGGCATATCCTTTACTCTTGGTGCTGCAGCAGTCACTCAGGAAATGTTGTTTAAGGGGAACCTTCTGGATCCTTTTCATGGCACCATGGCAAGAAGAAGCCGTATGTTATCTGTTGAAGATAAAGCGTGGAGTTGGCTAATGGATGCTGGTGAGTGAATAAGGTGAATGGGGAGCCAGTTTACTAAGATATAATTTGGGTAGGGCTGCTCTCTCAAGGACTGAGATGGCATCCATGGGGAAATGGCCTCTGACATTCTGTGCATTAGACACTTTGTTTTAGAGAGGAATCATGGTTTTAATAGTTGTGACTGGATCTGTGATCCTGTATATATTCCGTAAATAAAGTTCGCATTTACTCACAGCTCCACTATTTGAAGATACTAACCCTGAAGTTTGTTAGATACTTCAGTAGATGGGCCATAGTTTTCCATATAATTTCTTAGTCACTATTTAATCTGTACTCTTATTTTTCACTTGTCCACAATGATTTTAAAAAGTGACTCTCTAGTATAGGAAAGCAGTTATTTCTCCTTTCAATTCTAAGTAAGTGCCTTTTTCCACAACAGTAGATTATAGATTTTAAGTTAATTCTTTTATATGATTCTTGCCCGGAATGTTCTTTTCAGTTTAAGATAATTATGTAAACAAATTAGTAAAATATTGGTTATATTAGATAGTTGTACAGAATGTATCTGACATTAGCAGTAAGGAAACTTAATTGCTAATATATATATATGAGCCTATATAAAGTAGTTTCCTTGAGCAGGTTCCTTCATTAGTAAAATGAATACTTAGAGATCTCACATATATATAATTTCCCTTTTATGATTTATATCAAACACAAATATGTGCCAATTAATAGTTTACCTACATCTTTCATTAAATTGTAACACTTATGTTTGGGAACTTATAGTGGTATAATAAAGGTTCTCACAAGTCATACAGGAAGAGACTTGTTTAACTTTAACTTTTAACAAATTTATTTGACCAGCCCTCTCAACACCACCCCCACCACACACACACTTTTTGAAGAGTGCCTTTTCACATGAGGCACTACCAGCCAATAAGTATTTATTGAGCACCTACTATATTGCTAGGCAAACTAGGTGCTAGGGATATAATTGTGAGCACATTTCTCAAAATTTTCTCCCTTTGTGATGCTTAATAACAAGAAAGTTTGGAAAACCTTTGTTTGAATGATCTGATCTTATATAAGATACTTTAGTAACAATATGATTTTTCTTCAAGAATGTTATCTAAAAAGCTTTACAAATGAACAAACTTCTGCCATTTCAGATTGGCAGCGTTTATTTACTTCCTTGTCTTCTCTTCCACATTTTAACAATTTGTTTCAGTTTTATTATTTAGGTTGTTAAAAATAGTTTTCATGAATGAGATTGAGAACATAGGTGCAGAAATACAAATTGTAATTGATTTTTTAAATTTAAAATCAAATTATTCCCTTATGAAAAGGTCATATTCCATTTGATTTCTGCCATAGGGGCTCACCCAGCCTTTCTGTGTCCAAACCTGTCACACTGACAAGATTATATTTTTAAAAATTAAGTTTTAGTTCAAGCCAACATCTAAATGTAGACACTGCCTTTATGATGAAAAAGTATTTTTAAAGAGAAATTCAGATTCCTCATCTTTTTCCCTTGTAAAATCCCAGTCCCCTCTAATTTAAAATGCTATCTGCTTAGGCAGTATTCACTATGTTGTAGGGCAGGGGTTATTCATTTTATAACAATGTCTGACCCTTAGGGACTCATCAAACGTAAGTGAGCTTTGCCTAAACAAGAGCAGCATTTATTACATGTGTTATTAACAATAATATATATTTTATAGATGGGTGGGGAGGAATCAATTTTTCCCAACACAAGATTATTTGAGCTATTTGACTCCAGGTAAAATAGAATATTATTACTATTTTGGTTACCTTAGAATAGAAAAAAATGCAAGTAGATACCTGAAGTTAAGAATTACACTCACATAACTGCTATTGGGCAATAGGGTTCGAAAACTAGTTCGAAAACAAGTATAAAATATTAATACTATGCATGGTTAATTTATTTCTAGTATTGAAAAAGTGAGAGTTCCTAAATGATACTGATCATTTTCATTTGATACATATTAGGGATTATTAAAGTCCTGTCAGAGTTCATACTGAGTATCTAACTTGATTTTATCCAGCTCATCAAAGCAAAATTGTCTTAGGGTTTGTCTCTTGTCACTGTTTAACATTTAGTATTCAGTGAGCTCCTCAAGATGAGTTCCTGAAGGCTTGCGAGCAGTTGAAGAGCTGTGAATAGTAGTTAACAAAATATTAGCATCTCCATGGAAAATACACCATTTTGAAGTACAGATTCAGGGGACTCTTAGTGAGTAGTTTATCTGACAAAGCATCAAAACTAAGTTAATTACATTTTCCTTTCTTCCTCTTTTCTTTTTCCCTTTCTTCCATCTTTTGTTCTTCTCATCTCTGGACTCCTTGTCTATTTGCCTCTTTTTCTTCATATTCTCCTTCTCTTATCTCATTGAATTCCTTCAGTCTCCATCATCTAATCATAATAGAAAGTAAAGAGTTTGATAAAATGTGCTGTACTGATTAAAACAATTTTAATTATTTCTCAGTTTAAAAATCAATTGAGTTTAACCTTTTCTCTGTCTCTCCGTTTTCTCCTCTATTTCCTAAAAACTTTGCCTTTTAATCTCTGTTGCCTTGTGAATCAGCACTCTGTGACTATTTATATCTGTAAATTTCTTAGATGTAAATGTTCTAATGACAAGATTTAGTAACTTTATGTCACTTGTTAGATTTTTAACCTCAAATGCAGTAGGCATGCTGTAATATGTGTTCCTTACTTTTCTTTCTAGAACTAGATCTCCATACCATACCCCTCCTCATCCGTGTTTTTGGCTTTCTTATGGGGTGCTAGAATGGCCTATCTCCATGTATTTTGTTGCATTTCTCCATTGCTTCTTGTGTTCTGGCGGGGGATTTTGGTGATTCTTTTCAAGTGCTACCTGAGCTCTGTGCTAGTTGTTCCCTTTCTCCCAGGTTCTATGCTACATGGCCGTGTCTTTGCTCCCTCGGCCCTGTCCGTTGACAGAATCTTGGGTTCTGTGATGGCTGCCTCTAAACCCTTGTGAGGGCGGAGAATATTCCTCCCTCTGCTGCTACAATTGAGCCCCATGCTGGGTACCATGTTGCCCTCTACACTTGCTTTCAATTGTTAAAGCTTCCCAAGCTTTGGCTATGGCTCAGTGATCCTACTGTCAAAACCCCGAAACTTTCCTAGCCTCAACACTCAGTGGTAGCAGCAGGTGTTGGGATTTCTCCAAGCCCCTAAGGCCCTGGGAGGAAGAGAATGGCTGTTTGACATAGACCTCAGGAGCTTTGAAAGCACCAAGAAACCTCTCCAGAAGGTATGTAAAGGTAAGATTCTGATTTCTCTAGGAAGCAGTTCTAGAAGCTAAAAACATCCTATAGCCATAGATTTAATGCAAACCTGTAGTTAAAGAGTGTCCTTGGGGAACTCTGTTTGAAGATGGAACCAAAATCTGAGTCTTAGATTAGGGAATTACTTATTAAAAGCACTTCTGTTACGAATTTTGTATGATATTCACATTTCTATTCTATATTATTTATGTCAAATTTAACATTGCATCGATTTTTTAGTATTTTATTCTGTTCTTTGAATTAGAATCCATGAAGCTCTTTTTTTTTTTCTTTTATAATCCGCATTGTATATCTAGTAGGAGAAATCCTGTTGAGAATTAAAATGGTAAAAAATGAAATAGAATTACTTATTTTACCAAATGCCTGTGTTTTATTTATCTACCTATTAATATTTAAAACCCAAAACATTAAATGAATATGTCCTTAAATTCTTTAAACTCAAATTCCTAAATCCACAATTAATTCGAAAAGAATTAGAAGAACAGCTCAGATCTTGATAGTGGTAGAATGGATTATTTTGTCCTTTGTCAAAAGTTACTGTTGGGCATTCTAAATGTAGTGGTCTCTTTTTAGGCTTTATTTTTAGTTTTTTAAAGGGGATTATTCCCTCTCCCCCTACTTTTTTTTAAGTGCCCCTATTTGTACCCAACTTTTTGGGAAAAAATTCATTCCATGTGGGTTTAAATAATCTGGGTGAAGGGTCTATGTGGGGTGCTGGTGGTAGAGTGTGTGTATGAGGGGTGGGGTAGAGAGATCAACAGCATCAACTAAACAACTCAAATCTTCTCTTCAGTGTTAAACCTTTTGTGCCAGTTGCTCCTTATTTATGACCCTTTATTTTTATTTTTTTAACTTTGCCTCCACTCACAGGCATTTATCTGTCAGGTGATATTAAGACACCTCTTCTAATATGAGATCATTGTTGGCCCTACTATCAGTTCATGCCTTCTTTTTTCACGTGTTTGTTTTATTTTCAATATGAACTTAATCCCTTAATTGACTCCCTATAGTTGGAATAAAGGCTGTTAGCTTAATGCCACAATGAAACCTTTTAATTTCAATAGACAAAAATGCAATTTAATTTTTAAAAATGAAAAATAAAAATATTAATAGCTGTATAAAATGAAAAATACACATTTTGATAGTGTTTTTTAAAGGATACTTTTCTATTTATAGTAAATTTTATTTTCATTTAACAAATACAAAGTAGATCTGTGCTCTAAGATGAGCAAAAGAAGAGATGTCCTAAATCTCATAAGAGATTTATTTTCACACTCTTCCTCTGAGTAGGGCATGAAGTTTCAGGGGCCCTAATGTTGACAACTAATATTTTAACCCTTGAAATTTTGCCTATAGATACAGAAAGAAGAGATAACATCAATATACAGAAATTGAACTGTATGAGGATAATATAATAATCTGTTTTGTTATATACCTACTACCTCTGTAGAGTGGTAATGGTAATGTGAAAATGCTGGACTTATTTCTCTTAATACATTAAAAATAGTAAAAGTTTGGAAATTTTTAATTCATCCTGAGTTCAAACTGAGACATGACTACAACTGATGGGGTCTAGTCAATGTACATAATTCCACATTTGGCAATTACAAGCAAACAGGCACCTGTAATTAAATCCACAGGCATAAATTTTCCGAGTGGTAGAATCTTATTCCCATGATGCCGGCCAAAGTCCCAGATGTAGATAGGAAAACTCAAAAGTTCCTTGGATCCTGTGACTGCTGATAAGCACCCAGACCTGCTAATCCGTAGAAGAGCCCAGCAGCCAGGGACGAGGCACTGCTTGCTTTCGCATAGCCAACGATCCCACCAAAAGCAGCCAGTGCTGTGTAGCCAAAGCCAGACTCATGTAAAGGCCCTGGTGGTCCAGTGTCCTCCTGCCTTATTCTCTTCTCACTCTGTCCAGGCAGGAGACTACACCAGACCTGCACCCAAATCACTTTCCCAAAGGTCTGGGCTGGTTGATGAGGGTAAATAAGTTGTAAGATGCTTATTTTTAAAAACTAAATGATGTTCAACAAAGTATTTTATTATAATTGAAAGTATTTAAGTTTTTTTCCTTCTAGACCTCAAAGTATAACCAAATGGAATGTTTTGAAGTCTTTATAGTGCATTAAAGTGGATAATTGGTTTCATATGTAAAAACAGAAAAGTGAAATTTTAATGCTTTTATTCTTAACATTTATAATGAGTTTACAGTTTTTAAGAATGTATGGCACAGACTCAAGCTAGTAGTTAGCATTTTTCATAAGGTTGCCTATAGAGTGTATTTTCCCTTTTGTATTTCTCTAGAACTCTTATAATCCCTTGGGTCAAGAAATGAAACTAATATAACTCTGAATTCTCTTTTTAGGAAGTTAAATTTGAAATACAGTTTAAGTACTTTTAGAGTGAGAATTTATAACACTTATTTCAGAAAGAATATGATGTATTTATTCACTGAAAGTCTTAGATGTGTGTGCTATTCTCAAAAGAAGGTCTCAATCCCAATCATAATAATTCCTAAAATAATTTCTGCCATTGCTCCACTCATACACTCATGCTTTGCCATTCCCACTGTTTCCTCTCTTCTATTCTATTCCCTTCTTGAAGAATTTAAGAGCTGTTCATACCAGTGGACTATGGGAAGAATATTTACAATAGATATTGGGATATATAAAATATAAGCCTTTTATGATGTATTTCCTTTGTGGCGATAAATAAATCAAAACTTCCCAGCCTCGTTAGGCACAGCCATGTAGAAAAGAAATAAAAGAACAGATCTGAACTTGATCAGAACAACTAAAAGGGAGGACAGATACAGGGGCGAGGACAGATACTAACATTTTTGATACTTCAGGGGAGTTTGGCCCTTCAAAAACAAAATATTCCTATTCATTTCTTATTTTTTATGTGGAAATAAAAGCTTGCTGAATCAAAATTATTCAAAATTAAAATGATCTCTTTAATGAATTATAATTTACTGATTACTTACTACTCATAGTCCCATTACAATCATTATCTTATTTATTCTTCACAAAAACACCTTGAGGTAGTTAGTGTTACTATTTCACCTTTATAAATGAGGAGACTAATACCAAGAGAACTTGAATAACCTGCTCAAGGTCTCACCCCTGAACACAGTGTTCAAACCCAGGAAGCATGGCTGCAGAGTCCATCCTCAGAGGTCTTTATTAGTTGTAATCCCTGGAAGTGAGGACTGGTTCCCAGATTCAGTCCTAACCTTCTTCATAGCATTGTGCCATCAAGGGGCTTCTGTGTAAACACCCTCCCAACTCAGTTTTGGGTTGCCATTCACTTGCTGGCTATTTGACCTTGGAAAGGTTACTTATCCTCTCCCAGCCACAGTCCCATTCTCTCTAAAATATTAATAATATTATCTCCTTGTGAGAGTTTTTATGAAGATTTAATTTAATTTAATGAGACAGTACATGCCAAGCACTCAGCACAATAGCTAGCATATAGAAAATAGCCAATAAATTGTTGATGTTATTATGTAATTTTCCCAAGGTCAGACAACTAGAAGTGATTGAGTCGGAATTCAGGCCTGCATCTGACTGGAAAACTAAACAACTGGAACACACAGAGACACACACAATTCCCACAAACAACAACAGGAACTATAAAGCAAAAACGCCTGCTCTCTCTAGACTGTAAACAACATGTTTTAATTCTAATCAAACCTTTTATGTTGAATAAATAAGGATGCTAAGTCTGCTAAAGGGAGAAGTAGCATAGTTTAATTGCTTAGGGCAAAGTCTTGAAGTGAGGCTTCCAGGATTGGAATTCTACTTTAATCACTTACTAGCTGTGTGACATTAGGCAAGTTACTTAACCCCTCTAAGTTTATCTATTAAGCTAATAACAGTATCTATTGTATTGCATTATCATGGACATTAAATGATGTAACTACAAAAAAGTTCTGATAAATGATGGCTTTTATTAATGTTGATAGAGATATAAATATTTCTTTAAAAATACAGTATGTTCACAAAATTGAAACACATGATTAGTGAAAATCATAAACCTATAGAGTTTTAGAGATGGATAGGATCTCAGTGATTACATGATCTTCCATTTTCCAAGAATCTGTGTGCTTTCCCTATCAAAACTATTTAAACTCTGTGATAGGCCAGTGGAGAAAGAGAAAAAAGGCATCAAAGATCAGAACTGACCTAAATATGGGGTGGTTGTATTAAATACCATTGAAGAGGTGGGCAAACTCCTCTCAATCTTGGCTGATGTCAGTGACTGGCATTGGGGTCACCAGATGATAGGAATGATCCTGGTTAAGCAGGTGGTAGGATTGTCAATCTTGTGTTCTTTCTTTTTTTAACCAGAACGCAAACCAGCAATCGGGACTTAAGTCATGATGAGAGAGTTACCTGGACTGAGTTGAATGTCAGGGTTTAGCCTTGAATGCTAGTCACAGTGGGAGCTTCTTGGTGCTTAAGTGTCTGGCCTCCCTTTCTAGATTTGGAACTCTGTGCGGTTGGGGATGTGTATTTATTTATGTGCAATCCCAACACAGTGTCTAGGAAATAGTTGGGCACTTAATGCATGTTTGACAACATTAAATAAAGGAGAATAAGATTCAGAAATGGGACAGAAGAACTCGTTTAAGGATCTCATGCCTGCAAAGGGATTGGAAAGCAAGGCGGCAGTGTGGGAAGTATAGGATGCCCAGGGGGTTCCCTCAGGGACAGAGGGTCTGATTATGGCAGCTCATGGGAGGGATGCCATGGAGCTGAGTGTACATAATTTTTGTAATGACTGGTTTAGGGACTTGGTGGAACTAAAACTGTCAATGTAGCCTGTTCAGTGAATATAGGAATCTTTATAAGAATCTTTATTCTAAGTTGTTTATAAAATTTTGTAAGCAGATTACATTTTTAAAGAATTGAAAGCTATTGGAATCCATTTATATTAGTTTTTTCGTACAGTGAAAAATAATATTTCTGGCACTAGAAACTCAATTTTGATGCCAGAGACTCAAAACAAAAATGTGGATGTAAATGTCGTTGGTATAGACCCTCCTATAAAGATGATATCAAAATATAGTTTTGTATTTATGATATTATAAAATTGTAATTTCTAATGTATGAGAATGAAGTGAAGAACGTGCATGGGTAATGTGGGAAGACAAAGTAAAAGTCTAAAACCGGAAACATTTGTGGAGGATGATTGGTATGACTTTGAGGTTTGTTTTTTACTATAAGTTTTATTGCTCTTTTGAAGTATTTCCCCAGAAATAGTAAGGTGAAAGCATTTTTCAGTCAACATCTATATTAAAAACATAAGATATACTAAAAAGTACAAAAAAATTATGCTTAGTGTTCTATCAGTTTATGTTGACATAACAAAAGGAACGACAAAACAAAAAGCTCTTTCTGGACTATGACACGACCCCTCCACTCTAACCAAAGCTTTCGTGACGAATAAATCAGGATGGTATGTATAGAAGAGGGAGAAATAGCATAGTTTAGCCGTTGCCACAAGGTGATTTTATGTAGTCCTAACAGATATTCCAGTGATTTAAATGCATGGCATATTTAAGCCAGACACATTAGCACTTTGTATTCAAAGTGTGAAGATGAAGAAAAGATTGAGTCTGAAAAGAAGAAATTATCACTGACAACTGTACCTTATTTTGTAGAAAGTAGGGTCCATCTTTACTTTTATTATTTTAAAATGTGACTGTAAACTTACCTCTCTTGGTCTTTCCCTTTCTTCCTGTTCTCTCTCTGGACACACAAAAATGTACACAGACAAAAGGGCACACAGAGACACACACACTTTTGCTATTGCTGTAGAAGTTACACTAGAACAGGAATTACATGATATTAACACTCTATAATTCCTCTTTAATCATGGATATGCGTGCCTGAGTTACATCTGCATCTAGCATACAGTTTGGGCATGGAAACATTGTTTTACTTCACTTATCCTTGGGAGCACCTTTTTTTTATGTTTCTTATTTCCCACTACCTGCCTTTAGTTTATTTTGACAATTCATCCTGGGAGTTTGAATTAGGTAGTAAGTTTGGGATATTATTGAAGCAGTATGTATTAACTAACAGAAGTTAAACTCAGCATGAAATCCTTTACAGGTGAAATAACTTAGATACTTGAGTACCAGCTTTTCTCCTCCCAACCCTTGTGCTGGCTATGTACTTGGCAATTTAATGTTTTATTTTACTCATTGAAAAATATAAAATGGAGTGGTACAAATAAAATCAGTAAGATCTCTCCCTGAGGAGAATTTTGTCATCAGAAATAAAAGTGTCAATGCTAAGAGAGAAAATGTTATAAATAAAGTGAGTGGTAATCATCACCACTTTTGATTTCCTATATGGCAATTGGCATTTGGTGTATGAATTTTTTTAAAGGATATTGCAATTAAAAAATCAATATGGAGCAAGCCAAACAAATATTTTAAAATAGTACTTTTATGTGGAAAGATAGCTGTATAGTTAAACTGCTCTGTGTGCAAAACATTTGTAATACACTAAATAGAATTTGCAGAAATACTACCTCACACCATTTCTGAGTACAAGTGCAGATGTACAATACTCGGTTAGCTTTGAGGTTAAAAACATCATCTCTGGAGCCAGGTAACATGGACTCAAACCCCAGCTCTACTATTTACTGGTTGTATTAACTTGGGTAAGTTATTTGACCTCTCTGTGCTCCAGATTTCTAATCTTTATAATGTGTTTAATAATAGAACCATAGGCCTGTTTTAAGAATTAAATTAATAAATTTAAACAGTGCCTGATATATACTAGATATTCAATAAGCTGTTATAATTTTTTGCTATTCTTTTTGTTTTATGCCATATTTCCAACAGGAGTGGTTATTTAGCCTCTTGTTTTATGAGGCAGGGCCGATGGAAACGGACAGTCTTAGGGAAAGGTAAAACTGTTAGTGGGAATTTTTCCTAGTCAAGAAGTAAAATGCTGTGGGCCAAATTCATGTGATAGGATGGGGTCCAAAACTTATAAAAGCTTATGGATGAATGAAGGGAGGGAACTAAGCTGAAGACAAAAACAAAGTGAAGTTATGTCCTTCAACAGTGGGTGTTTGCAGTAGCACCTGTTTGGAAAACTTAGGGAGTCATCCTCAGTTGTATCTACCCAAGATCAACTTTGTATCTCAGTATCATATAGTCAGAAATTTCTGCCAATACCTATTTAAACCATTGTTTCTTTATATTCCTTACATATTTATACCTTTCACAAAATGAGTCATTATTCTATGATTAACACAAGAGCTGCTATTTCATGGAATAAACCTGATGACCATCAGGCTGACTAGATATAAGATAACTACATATTTTTTTCCTGGAATAACTCAATTCCAATTTAAATCATTTATTTAAACCTTGTGTGTGACTATTTTGAGGTTAGCAAAATAGGGTTCTGCAGTTATGTTTTAGAAATTTGCGTAGGCTGTTTGGAGCCACCATTTTCATCTACAGCAAAATGTAAAGGTTGCCCATTGCCCAAGAGGAAAGTACAGAGCATCCTCAATCAAAAACAGTAAAATAAAAAATTTTAAAACCCATTAAAACAGCAAACTTTGCAAGCTATTTCTGTGATTTCTGATCCTGGGTTGGAAAGCTCTCATGTCCCAATTACCTCAATCGGTTTGGTGAAGTTGTCCCAGGCTCTACACCAGATTTTGTTTAAAATCACTCTAATTTAAGAAAATAAGTAATCTATGTTGTATTTTTAGTCTGGGATTGAAAGATTGAGCTCATGCTTTTTTATGTAATTATAATTTTGAACTCTTCTGATATATTTGCAAACATTTAGTAAGCTCATATAACAAAGGAATACCTAACTACTATATTAAGACTGCTACATGGAAGGAGATCCTTTTACAAAGGAAATTTCAACCCATGAAAGTTTGCTTTAGGTTCATTATATAAACCAAAAATTATTTTAAAATATTTTCCTTGGGCTGTAAGTAACATTTGAAAACTGGGTTATTTTAAAAGCACTAATTGACACTTTATTTTTTTTTAAATATTATTACAGAACCTCAAATTGAGTTACAATTATCCTTTTCATTATTTTTAAGTTATAATTTTCCATTTTAAACATACTTTAAACTTAGGTTTCATGTTTCTTAAGTCTTCAGGTAGGCCATTTTCTGCCTGTAGTTCAAATGTGCCACCCTTATAAAGTCAGGTCAGTTTCCACTTAAGGCTTTTAATGTATTTCACATTTTTTATGAAAGTCAGGAGCTTTACAACAAAGAAGACTGAAAATCATGTGAGGAGACAATGGACAAAGTACTGGACTGGGGGTCAGTTATCGTTTTCTTGTGCAAGTCCCCATTTAATCCCTATGTTACCTTGTGTGTGTCATGTTTTCCCTGGAGCACACCCACCATTTTGCCTTCCTGGGCTGTAAGAATCTAATAAAAATAATGCCCAGGACAGCACTTTTGGTTAACCCTTTTTCTTCTTCTCTGTGAAATACATTTATCTAAAAAGGAATATAAATGCAAATTTAATGGGATTCTGTGAAAAGTCAATCTTTTCCTGAATTCTGGTCATGAATCCCACTGTTGTATGTTGCTCTCATGACCATTAAAATTGAAAGTATAATTGTTCTTGTAAGTATAATTGGTAATATGAATTTTAATCAGGTTAGAAGAACAGTAGGGTAGGAGAAAGAGTACAGACTCTTCTTTTCCTTCAAGATAAGTCATAGATTTTTAAAATGAAGATGATATTTAATATTTCATCTACAATTTTGAGACTGATTGCTGTTGCCCAAGAGAGTTTCACACATACTATCTAGGAGAGGAGGTGAATGTAACAGGAGGAAAGGGAGGATACAGAAAACAAAGAACCATCTGCCCCTTATGGAGAAAATATATTTTTAACAAAGACTAGAGAATATAGAATTTGCTATATTGAAAAAAAATTTTTATTTCCTAAAACAGCTGGATAAACCAATGTGTGCTGAATAAATGAGTATGTTAGTGAAAATCAATGAGTCAGTCAGTGAACAAATATTGATAAATCGATAAACTTAGTAGGTAGCACGTTCTTCTTCCTGATTCTTATTTTTAGGAAACAATACTTACTTTAAAGTACTGCAAAGAATTAGTTGAAAGAACTTGGGTAAAACTCCTCATTTTTCCTTGTGGTAATAGGCAGTTGTTACAGTAGTATCAGAAATTTTTTGTTATAAGATATTGTTTATGTAAGTTGAATTACCCTACATTTATAGAGCTTGTGAGAATCAGGAGATGAGAAAACATAAATCATAAGCAAAAGGGCAGTTATTAATAGTGCTATAGTAAAAATAAGCCTGGGTCCATGTAATCACATCCTTAATAAAATAATTGGAGGTGGATTAAGAAAATTATAGTGGTTTAGAAGAACTTACTTTTTCTATCCCCATTTTCATTTGGTTTTGATGGTAATTGTTATTAAAGAAACACCAAACACTAAATATTTTAAACATTTAGCCAGCAGTAGCAATGGCAGAAAGACCCAAAGTGTACTGTGTATCTTTGGTGTAGAAAAAAAACGTTGAACTTTACACTATCATGGCAGGTTTTTAACTGCTTGAGGAAAAGGTTGAGGAAATAGGTTAAGTATCATTATGAGATTAGGGTTTGTTGGAGGTCTTAGGACATTATGGAGAGCATAATAAACTTTACTACAACCTGAGAACAGAAAGCATGGTTGCAGAAGTAAACAGAGGTGAAGCCTTTGGTGAATCAGGATCACATTTGGCATAAGTACTGGCTATTATGCTGTCTTCTGGGGCTCTTTCCCTAGGAATGTATCCCATGTGCTTAACAGAATATGTATATAAGGACAGATTACAGACATTTGAAATATTTTAATAACAATTCTTCAGGGGTTACCACGTAATTATGTCTAGCTGTTGCATTTATTTATCTTAGTACTGATTTATGGAACTAGTTTTTGACTTGTTACCTAGTATCTTGTTTCATCATATGAGAAAGTACATAAACAACATTGAAGAAAAATACAAACATCAGTAGCTTTATATATTGAATAAAATAGCTTAAAACTTATTTCTTATTTTTAAATGAATAGCTGAATGTAACATAGCCATGGCATTTATAAAAATGAAAAAAAGAAAAAAAGAATGGGAACTTGGACTTTTGATTGAATGACTTATCAAAACACTAGCTTATGATTTTATCTGAGCTTCTCAGTAGAAAGTTTTTACTCTTTCTATAAAGCCTGGAGGAAATCACTGAACTAGAAAAGCTGGATATCATTTCTGACTAATCTATTAGTCATCCTCATAATGGGAAATTATTTAGTTCCTATTTTTCATAGTAGTCCATCTTGAACAATAAAATCATATAGCCCACTCAAAGATATTTCAGGAAAATTGAGGTGCTGCTTTGAAAAAAAAGTGTACTTAAAAAATGGGCACAGTAAATGTTTTGCATTATGCTACTGTTTTATTATTCATTTCTCAATATGTGGGTAGAAAGGTTAGCAGAAAGTGACTTTCAGATTTATAGTTTGGATGATTAGGGCTGGAGCATTGCCCTTTGCTAAGATAAGAAATATAAGTGTTAGAATTGATGTTTTCTCCTTTTTTTGTGGGGCGGGGTGGGGGGAGACTAAGCACGGAAAATATAACTGGTTTGGTTTGGAAGGGTTAAATTTACAGAAAAATGTCTGAAAGTCATTCACATAGAACTGATAGTGCTGTGTTATAGGAAGAAAATACCCAGAGAGAATGTACAGTGGAGATCTAAAGACAAACCTTAGTTTGTCTCTCTATAACCAGCATTCAGAAAGGAGAAAAATCAAAAGAAAGTAGCAGAGAAAAAGGAGGTTAAACAGAAGGCAAGTGAGGATGAAGCATTATCAGAAAGGCAATAGAGAAGGCATGCAGGAAGGAAGTAGTTAATGGTGCCAAATGCCATAGAGAGGACAAGAAAGGAGAAAAGGACACTGACTCTGGCAGTTAAAAGGACATTAGTAATTTTGAAAGCAGCTTGAGTAGAATTGGGAGGGAGGAGGTAGAATCCAGATTGCAAACCAGATTCCAAGAACATGAGTCACAAGTAAGTTGGAAGATAATACATGAGGACTCAACAAGTTTAGACAACTCTATAAAGAAATTCAGTAATAAAAAGAAGAAGAGAGGTGGGTGTCAGCTGGAGAATTTAGCACGGAAGAGAAGACTTTGGTAGAACAGTGATGGAAACATGTTTTTTCCACTAAGGGAAGGTCAGTGGTGAGGGAAAGAATAACAAATTATTAAAGTAGGGATACGGGATGGCACTACATGTCAGGGAAATTGAGAAGGGGTCAAAAAAGTGAGTTAGAGAGATTGGCCTTTAAAGGAAGATGAAGCAAACACTTCCTGAGATACAGAAGTAAAGGAGAAGGTGCTTAGCCAGTGAGCCCTCTAACGTTACCTTCCAGTGATGTTGTCTTTGTTGTCTAGGTGGTTGACTGCCTTGGGTTCACACTCCTTATGTATTGCTTTTTAAATTCTTTAGTTTAACATTTTTGCTTGCCTTATAGTCCATTTTGTGAGGGCAGGGATTATGTTTTATCTAGTATATAGTGCTTAGATGCTTTGTGTTCCTGTGTTCTACTGTATTTCAGTAACACCCAAAGTCAGTGCTATTAGGGGCAGGGTTTTGCAGCCCTGCCTATTCATCAGAGCACAAGGCTGAAAGTTAATTAGCTACCTAGGTAAACCTGAAAAGCTGTTTCCAAAACAAACCTTCAATTTCAAATGAATGAGGCAGGTTATTATTAATACATATCAGACTTTTTTTTTTCTTTTTCTGGTTAAGAATGTTACAGCATAACAAAACGTAACTTAGAGTTCAGAAGTGTATACTTCCAAAGCCAGATAAAAATTTTAACCATAATTCATTGTAATAAGTAGTAACATTTGACTGAAAAAAAATTATGAAAAGACAAAAATTCACAAAGCACATAGTTGCTAAATACTATGGTTTATACCTCTGTTTATATAAAACAAATAAGATTAGATTGTCATTATCTTTTGCCTGATCCACGCTGTAGGCGAAAATCCCTTGATTAGAATAGTTGAATTACATTTTTCTGATTCTTATATAGCAAAAATAACTCTAAGCAAAAGTTAACTAAGTGTCTTTGCATCTTATTTAGAAAACATGTAGTATGCTACCATTTGTTTTATGATTGCTATTTATTTTTCCTATAAGTTGTAAGTTCAAGTTTCATTTAAAGTATAATTTCACAGTTGGGATATATTTGTCAAATCTTGACTTTTCCACTTGTACACACATGGTATAACATTTTAAAAACTCATTTTTGTTTCAGCACTTGCAGGAGGGATTTTAAGGTAGTGAGCTTGAAATGTTAGACTTCTCGTGCTGAATTTTGGCTTTAGGAATCATTAGCTGGGTGATCAGATACAAGTTACTATAAACTGTAGTTGTCTTGTATGTAAAACTAGGTTACTTAAAATACTTCTGAGAAGTGACTTTTTAGAGATTTAAATGTGGTGAAACATGTAAAGCATGCAGAGTCTAGCACATGACAAAACCTCATTAAATGTTAGCTATTGTTACTGTATTTTCAGATTATACTTTGGAGATATCAGATTATACTTTGGAGATATAAGTACTTAATAAATGTCTGGCACTGCTCCAAGCATATACTTGGTCCCTGCTAATCCAGTTCATTTACTTTTTACATAAATGATCAATAATCCTTTTTTTAAAAAGTAGAGTTCCATGGATGTGGAAAGATTATGAACTGTTTACTATTTTTATGGTTTTAGATTCAACATTTTAATGTGAAAAATTGTAGGTATTTTAATTCTAAAATTATGTAACACTATAAGGTTTGTAATTTTTTTTTTTTTTTTTGAGACAGTCTAACTTGTGTTGCCTGGGCAATAGTGAGTTCCGTGGTGTCAGCCTAGCTCACGGCAATCTCAAACTCCTGGGCTCAAGCAATCCTTCTGCCTCAGCCTCCCGAGTAGCTGGAACTACAGGCATGAGCCACCATGCCCAGCTAATTTTTTTCTATATATTTTAGTTGGCCAATTAATTTCCTTCTATTTTTAGTAGAGATGGGGGTCTCGCTCTTGCTCAGGCTGGTCTTGAACTCCTGAACTCAAATGATCCTCCTGCCTCGGCCTCCCAGAGTGCTAGGATTACAGGCGTGAGCCACCGCGCCAGACCTAAGGTTTGTAATGTTAGCCACTTGATTTTATTGCTCCTGAAAATACTAGGTATTATTTCTCTTCAAAATAGGTAGAGAAGGAAAAATAGAAGGGTGAGACAATACACTTAGGACAAACAAAATATGGCCTGGCCAGTGGCTGCTTTCATGTATTCATTTTTCCATGTTTTTATTAATATTCCCAATCACTAAAAACACTGATTTATCATGACCATTGTGCAGTTGCACGGACATCTTATTTTCTTCTAGAAGCTCTAGGAAAGCACAACAATGTCATTTAACTACATTGGAATTGTAAATTTAAACAGTTTTGCTCTGGCCTACATCTGCAGGGCCACCTTGAGCCACTCTTTAGTGTGGGCTGTCCTCCCCAGCCCCCCTGTAGTTTTTAAAAAAACATCTTCCTAACATTGCTGCCTTCATACAATTTCATCTTCTCATGAAAACCTTCCCACCTTGTTTTCTTAATGACTATGCATCCTTTTAGAATCAACACCAGAGACAGTTCCTGTGGGGAGCCTCCCTTGGCTTTTTCATTCCCTAAGTTGCACTGGTTTCTACTACAATCAGTTACCGACCTGAGTCCTTTGGGATGCAGGAGGAACTATGACCCTTAGCTCTGCATCTGCAAATGGCTAACACCATTGTGTCAGTGCTCACTTAGTGTTGCTTGAATGAGTGCATGCAAAAATAGTTGTTTGATTTTGGACATTAAGATAGGTTTTATCCTTATTTGTTATGCATAGACATAAACTTCTTCAATTATGTCATATGTTATCAAATGAACTTGCTTGTCTACGATGAATAGTTTACAAAAATATAGACATAATGCTTGCAGTAAATATTATTTGTAAATAAAAGCACAAATTTAAACTGTGTGGCAGATATAATGCCATTTTTTAAAAATATGAGAGTGTTAGAGTAAACTGCAATAAGTTAACAAAAAACACCCCAAGCTTAGTGGCCTTTCTTAGCAAAAGTTTCTTTTTCTTACCTGTAAAGTCAGCGGTACACTCTTTATCCCATGGCTCGAGGATCTAAGCTTGCTCTGTGTACCTCTGACATGTGACTTACAAAGTGGCTGAGGCTGTGACAGAGAGAGGTGGGAAAAGATGTGGGCTTCCGTTCATCTCTTTTAAGAAGTCAGACCACCATTCATGCTTAGTGTCCCTTGGCTAGAATTATATGGCACCAGAGGCTGAAATGTAGCCAGACTTTTGGAGTAGGCAGGCAGAGGAAACAGTGCATAGAAATTGAACCAGCCACCATATGATTTGTTTTCTTTTTTGTGTTCCTTTTTTTTTTTTTTGATACATGAGGGGATGAATAAAGGTGTAATGTAGGTGCCACTGGGTAAGTTCAAGTGTGATACATTGATTCTACAACTATTTATTGAGTCCTTGCTATATCTCAGGCATATTATTTTTTGCTTATGGCCCATTTTGAGAATCTGATGTTACAAAACATAGTACACATCAGCATGTAACTCCAAAATCTGGCATGTAAATTCAAAGGTTCACAGATTTTCTGCAGCCTGCTGATCATAGCCTTCCTAGAGTTAAGAGCACCTGGCCTGTGCTACATAGATGGGTGAAGTATTGGGAAAATGACAGAAATCAGTACAAGCATACGAGCGTAAATTTTACCTGCTTAGGGCTAGCACTAGGAGCATTTAAAGAAAATTAGGATGTTGTTCCTCAATTTAAGTGGAGGAGGTAATTGGTTGCTATGTAGATATACATTCTTCTTCTTTTTTTTTTTTGATGCAGGGTCTCGCTCTGTTGCCTAGGCTAGAGTGCAGTGGCATCATCATAGCTCACTGCAACCTCAAATTCCTCAGCTCAAGTAATCCTCTTGCCTCAGCCTCTCAAATAGCTGAGAATACAGGTGCATGCCACCACACCCAGCAAAGTTTTTAATTTTTGTAGGGATGGGGTCTTGCTATTGTTTAGGCTGGTCTCAAACTCCTGGGTTCAAATGATCCCAGCCCTCCCCTCCCCTGCCACCCCGTGCCTTAGCCTCCCAAAGTGCTAGGATTATAGGTGAGAGACACCATGCCCAGCCCAATATAGATTTATTGAAGGAGAAAGATGTAGACAATAGACAAAATTGTTGATGAAACTATAATCGAGAGTCAGGCATCTGATTGAGGACTGCACAATAGCTTTTATTCATAGTCTCTTGCCAGTCTTCCCTGTATGAGGCTTTAATGATAAATGGATTAAATTCTTCATGTTTTTTATGGCTGCATTGCAGAGAAGTGAGTGATTTTCTATTAAGATATTGTACTTAAGTTTGTGCATGATACAGATTAATGAAAGGGCTGCAAAATGCAGACGATTTTTACAGCTTAATTCTATATTCAGGATCTCTTCATTTTTTTAAAACTATAAAGCAGATATCTAGATTAGAATTTTATATTTCCAATGATTTCTAATTTTATATATTTTACCATATTAAAAAACCATTTCCCTAAACCTTTGTTTTGTACAGAATAAAACAGGGCACATGTTGCTGTATAAGAAAATTTAATACCAATTTGACATGTTTATCATGGTTTTAGAATTATTTCTTTTCAGAAATAAGTACTTGTTGTATGCCTATTTTATAGTTGCGGAAATTGAGATTCAGAGTGCTTAAATGATTCTCTCAAGTCTTTGCTTCTACAGAAATGTTTGCCTGTTATTTTTCTCCATGGATTGTAATTATTTCGTCAAAAGTCTAATCTCCTCACAAGACTTGGGTGCTACTGAAAGGCAGAAATTCTGTTATTCACCATTATTCCTCCTTATTGGCACTTTTTTGCATGCTCAGTACATGCTTACTGAGTGAAGGGATGAGCAAACAATTAAATGAACGTGTGAAACAATTAAGTGAGACCCAAACTCTGCCTAAGTGCCTGAGAGGCAAAATAGCGTCATGGTTCGATGCTGCAGCTCCAGAGCCAGGCTTCCTTGGTTCACATACCAGCTCGACCTCATACTGCCTCATGGAACTTGGCAGTAACATTATCTATCTTATAGTGTTGTTATGAGGGTTAAATGAGGTAGCATATGCAAATACCTGGAGCAGTACCTGGGACCAGTTTAATTTGGCTTTACAAATTTAAGTCCCAAGGATTATACAATTAGGACATAAATATTTAAAATTTTAGGCAAATAAAAATTGGAGAGTGAATACAATTTGAGTGAATAAAGTAAAGCAAAATATATTAAACTTTGGTTTAATACTATGCATTTGATAATCCTGGATGTTGACATTAAACTTGCATTTTAGTTTTAGGATAAAATATTTAAGTGAGCATTATTTAAGTTTAAAAATGCTTAAGTTTTCAAAGGTTATAGAATTCTCCATTTCTTCTGTATTTTATTTTTTTCATTGTCAGACGAGCATCTAATTAGGAAAATGCACTTTTTAATTAGTATGCATCAGATATGTTGCTAGTCTAAACCATGTTATTAGATACAGTCCAAAATTTAGATTAATATACTGAATATCAGTATTCTACCTGTTGTGCTATTAAAGAGTAAACATTTCCAAACTAATTAAGTATAAAAATTATCCACTGTGGCTTTTTTTCCCCGCGAATTATTTAATCTGTTTTCAGCAACTTCAGTATTCTAATATATACAGTCAGAATCACGGAGGGGAGAAGGAGTACAAGAGATCATGTATTTTTGTCATTTGTTGGCTTGAGTCTTCCCAGAATACAGGTTAGTCATGGTGGAGCTTATTCCTTAGGTGCAATACCTGTTGTGTCAAGGGAATCAAACAATAATAACAGGAGGGGTCAATATGGCCCTATAATCCACCAGAGCACAGAGAAGAGCATGCTTTTTTAAAAAAAGATATACAAAATTGCTTCTGTCCTCAATTTCACAACACTTTGTTTCTCAGGGGAAGAAGCAATAATTCTAGAATGGTGTAAAGTAGAAAGCCTTTTGCTTTCATTTGAATTATGTGTTTAGTAATCCAGCACAGCAGAACAGCAGGAGTTGGTGATAATCGTGAGGCAGCCCTTAGTTTTTTATGGTTTTATGAAACCATTTTCTGATTCATTAAAATGTATGCTAAGGAAAAAAACCCAGTCCCTGGCTTATGTTTTATGCTCAGATGCAGTTTTTATAGTTTCAAAGTAAAATAAACAGATATCCCCCAACACACTTTTGAAGTAAGAAGACTACTTAAATAACTTACTACTCTGTTCTTTTCTGAGACTTATTAGACTTAATGCCCTTCACAGTTTTTATATACGTGCCAACAGTACTAAACTGTTTTGAATTAAGACTATTGACCCTTTATGAAATATCTTGACCGGTGTTTGCTCCTTATAAGAAACAGCTGAGTTCTGGAATGTGTTACAGAGGTGAGGAAGCTTCTTAGTAATCCAGGTTTACCTGACAAAATACATCCTTAAAAATGTCCTGATTTTAGGTGTATATGTCTCTCTCCTCACCCTGCCCCCTTCTTCTGTAATTCTTAAGCCTAAGAAATTCAACTGTTCATACTATCTTATTGAGGAGAAATGGATCCCTGTGACAGAGCATATGTCTTAAAGTGTACACTACCTGGCAAATTGATATTAATTATATGGAATAAAATAATGTAACTGTACCATCAAATCTTTAACTTTATTGTAGAAATGATTTTATTTTTATTTTATTTTTTTCTTAACTGGTATGACCTTTTATATTTTTATTTTTTAAACTCATAAAAATACAATTACTTTTGTTCTCTATGATGGAGGATGTGTGTATGTGTGTATTGTATGTGTGCAAGTGTGTATATGCTCTCACAGTTCCCTAGGTATATGTTAATGCAAAGTCATATGTTTCCCTTGTGATATTATCAAATGTTGTAGGTCTTATGGTAGGGAGGCAGTCTGGGAATGAGCAGACCTGTTTCTAAACCCCAAATTCACTATTTACTATTGATGGGAGCTTTGGGCTTCACTTTCTTCCTTTTCTCAAGAGAGATCTTGCAGTCCTGAATTACAAAACATGTTTTGCGCATCTCTTCAGACTGCTGGCAGAATGTGATTATAGAGAGCCCAGTACAGTGCTTAGCCGATAGAGAACTTCAGGAATGGTAGCTGTGGTTAGTGATATTATTATCTACAATTCTTAATAGCGACACAAGGAAGGAGGCTGGATTCCATTTTCAGAAGCCCGTGATTGTAGTCAAGACCATTGCTACTCATTAATTATATGATCTTTGCCAGACATTTTACATCTCAGAATCAAATTTCTTATCTTTAAAATAAGGTAGAAGCATCTGCCTTGATTACTTCAAATGACTATTGTCAGGTATATGGAAAATAATAATGTGTTCTGTAAACATAACAGTGGTGGTAGTTTTCTCATGCTTTCATGAGAGTACTAGGTTCCCATCCCTGAGGGAGTCTTGTAGGAGCAGGAACCTGAGCCAGAGTATGTAGGAAGGAATGGTGAAGTACTACTTTTGTTTCAGTAGTACAATAATTGGGGTTCTGAGGGTAGGTGTGTATATTTTGGGGGAATTGAGTGGAGCAGAAGAAAAGTTATGTGGACAACTGTGTCAGAGAAATTGAATCTCAGATGGTGGGTCTTTCTTTTCCCCACCTTATTTTTGCCTCCTTTAAGTTACTACTCCCGTAGGATACTGGCTGACATATGAGAGAGTGATGTTACTGATTAGAGAAATAAATCTGCACTTCAATGAGATGACATAATATGATCAAAGCAGAGAGCTATGTGTTAGAAATGAAGTGGCTCATGGCACATGTCATCAGCATATCGGTATGTGGATGGTGGCAGAGGAAGGAAGAGAACTTACTGAAATGAGAATTGTGGGCATCTGAGGGGTCCACGGAGCAGAATGCACTTGAGAAGCTCAACATGAAGATAGGAAGGGGTGTGTGTGTATATATACTAAGGAATGAGTGTGCTTATAGGCTGTATTTAAAAAAGAAAAGGATTTTTGAACTTTAGAATGCTAAATTTCTTTTTTTTTTTATCAAAAGCCCTGACTTAAAGATTGTAGAATACTAAATTTTATAAACTGCATCAATGAGGATACCTTCTAGCATCCTGTGTAGAGTCAAATGTGTGTAAAGGAAGAATTATTAGACTTAGAAGATAAATTGTGATTTAAAAAACTTTGAAGTCATATAAAAGTTTATTCACTACTTATAAATAGTCATTATCTTTGATTATTGATATATTTTTTAAAAATACTTCTCATTCATTCATATGTAAACAGAAATGTATTGATGAGGATAGTAATAGTTATATTAAATCAGTGGTTTCTTAAAATTATATAACTCCTGATTCGTGAAAGAAAACAAAACAAAAGACAGAATAAATGATTAAAGAGGGAACGAGTAGAAAATTACCTTTGGGGATTTAAATGACTCATTAGGATAAAAAGGGTAGAAAAGAGGGCAAAAAATTTTGAAAAAAATATGTATTTTCATTCACTTTTAAATGTCCAATTTCTATTAGTTTTCTTCTTAAATAGTTCTATTTTCTTTGCTCTTAAGGGGAATGAATTGAGATATCCCAGTACTAGTATTGTTTTTTATTATTCCTTTTATTCATACTGATAAAACATATTTTGCTGCTTTTCTGATTATAGATTGCCCAAGAAAGCACTAATTTAGCTGTCTTTACCACCAAAGGAACTGGGTTATCCACATCAGTTAATCTCTGCGTTACAAAATATATCATCTAGTTTTTAAACTAATTAAAAATACACATTATAGAAATATACCAGTTGCTTAAAAGTACATTAACAAATATATTTGGTTAATTTCCCTTGAAAGGAGAACAATTTGACTTGTTCAAAAACTAGAGTTACTACTTACGAACAATGACTAATTATTTCCCTGGAAATTAAAACCTTATATCCCCAGAATAACACAATTTAAGCTTGTACACCTGTTCTATCATTTGACTTCAACTACGTGTATAAGCAAGGAATGGCTTTTGCTTTCTTCTTTGCTGACATTAGCAGGAACTATATATATTTTGACCTAGTCAGTTGAGCATGACAGATTACATTGTAAGGGTCAAAGCATTTAATTTAAAAGAGAAATGGAACCTCTTTGCTTACCCAAAGATTACTGAACTAAAGTTCAAATAATATATTATCTCCATTTCTCATATAATTTTAAAATATTATTTAAGTCAAAAATTTCAGTTATTATCTATCATGAGATGCTTAGTTTGTTTCTGACTGTATAAATGGGATGGATCCAGTGGTATGCTGGTAAATGTTTAACAGCCTGCTCTCTGTGGGGTGAGGAGGAGGCACCTTGATTTATCAGGTTTGCTGATTTCTGTGTTGCAGATACTAACACTATCACTGATTGCAAATGACCAAGGTGAGGTCACTGAATGTGGAATTCAGAGGAGATGCCCACGATCAGCTATTGTCAGCCAGTGTGAGCTGGCTCTGGCACACCCTTGGAGAGACTGGGATTACAAAGTGCCAAGATTTTCATTCTGGGATTAGAGGGAGGAGTCTACTGAAAGATAAGGGATGGGTCTAGATATCTCTAGGGGCATTAGTCAATGTGATTGCTACACGTAAGCTTGGGAGCTGCAGGTCCCTTCTATTCAAATGGAAAATTCCTCAGTGATTCATAGTGATTTAAAAAGCTAGATGAGTGTTCAGACATTAAGAAAATCATCCCTGTTTTACCATGCTACCCTGGCTTCATCTGCATTCTGACCAGCCTCACCCTATAAAGCTCAAAACAGAAAAATACACAGAATATATTCCCAAGAGAGATTTAGACAATTATAATCTTATCACCTCTTGAAAATATTGGCATTTTCCCTCTTTGTTCAGCTTCTCCCAGGATACCTGCTTGTGAAGTCTTCAGTATACTTTTGTGGCTTTGTCACACCTTGGCCAGGGCCCTGATGATTTCCAAATGTTTAACCACCTCCCCCGCAGGGTTTTCAGTATCTTTGACAGGTCACTTTTTTGGTATCTTCACCCTAACATGTCTTGAAGAGGTCTTGGTCTAAGCTTATAATCGGATTAGTGGTCCTATTGTTCTCCCCTCCCCCAATATATCTTTCACATTTATTTGAAGCAAAGGCAGCTCTCCTGTTACATAAATAATAACAAAAGGTCCACACTCATATCCCAAACTCTGGTGATTAAGATAGGTGATAGCTGAAAATTGAACACCCATCCAAAATTATATCTGAGAATATTAGTATAAATTTTAATTTTTTTAATTAAAAGAATCCAATATGAAAAAACTTCCTCCCTGCCTATGCCATTTAGGTCATTCACTCATCCTGGATTCCCGTTCTCTTTTTACTGTCCCTATCTCTATCTGTCCTTTAAGACCCATCTCAGGACTCATTTTTCCTATGAAGTCTTCCCTATATTAGCCTCCTCCACTCCTAGGCCTAGTTAGGGGTTCCTTTCCTTTGCTTCTCCTTGGGGCTCCCGTAGCACTCTGTTGATCCTTCGTTAAGTACTTCCACATTCATTTATCTGCTGTCATTTTCTCCCGAAAGTTTATTTTGAAAAATTTCAAACCGAACAAAAATTGCAATACTAGTATAATAAATACCTACATGCCATTCAAGGAGACTTGCCAGTTTTTAAAATTTTGCCACCTCTCTCTCTCCCTCCCTGCTCCTAGATAGATACATAAATAGATTCTTACATTTTTTTCTGAATCTTTGAAGGAAGTAAGTTGTACATACCCACTTGTTTTGTTAGTCAACTTTATCCAGATTTTGCTATCTTTAGACTAATCAAATTAATTATACTTAATTTGGGGGAATTTATTTCTTGATTTATTCATTAATTAAACATTAAACAGCTATTTTGTAATAGACCCTGAAGCTGAGCCTTGATGATTTCAGTGTGTAGACAGCTTGGCTACAGAATATTTTATATGTATATGACATAATTATGACTAGATCATAAAAGGAATAAAATGTTACCATTGTAAGTGGAGAAAGGAACCCATACTCCCAGATCTATGAAAGTACCATCATCCATCCATTCGTTGATTCATTCATTCAGCCACCGGCATTTATTGTCTACTCTGTTAGGCATCACCAGAGACTCTGGGTGTACACAGTTGAGGCTTCTTACCTTTGAAGAATCCAGTCTCACATAGGAGACAGAGAAGATTATCCAAGAAAATAGTGGAGTATGATCCTTGATGGAGATTCCCAGGGTACTATAGAAACAGGAGAGGGAGGCAGGGGAATCTTGCTGAGTAGTTCCAGTGATGCATGGGTAGTAATTTGAATGATAAGGAGAACAAGTAAACTAGACAGATAAAGAGAGAGAAAGCATATTTGAGACTGAGGCATCATTGTATTTCACGTCAAAGAAGCATGAAAATAAATACAAGATGTTTCAGGAACTGGTAGCAGTTTAATATAATGAGAGTGACAAAAGCTAAGGGGTAGTTATGAGAAAAGGGAAGACACAGGGCTGGAGGCTTAGGCCCAGATTATGAGGGACTTTGTGAGTTCAGCTGAAAAGTTGAAAAGCTATGGAAAACCTTTGAATGATTTTGGTGGGATAGTGATAGATACCAGATTTGTATTTTAATAGGCTTACCCTGAAAAAGATTGTGGAAAAGATTGATCTTGATATTTTTATTTTGGGGAGATTAAATCTTCCTTTAATAGTAACTAATTCAAATATTAAAAGTGATTCAAAGGCAAATCTAGGTAATTATGGTGAATTTAGTATATTAACCAAATTATTGATGCCTCAACCAATTTCTCTTACCTAAGAATTTTATTTTCTTTTAAGTATTTTCTGCTAAGGAAACTGACATCTAAAAATTAAAAAAAAAATACATTGCCTTTCGCAAGGTGTTAGTAGTCTCTGTAGCTAATGGTGAGAGAGAGAGGGAGGAAAAAGTTGCTATAATTAGACATCTGACTTTGTAGGGTACTGGATGTCACTTAAAGTGTTTTATTTCTTGCAGCAAAAGTCTTTCTGTTGAGTAAATGACTAGGAATTAATCAATGAAAACATGACAGTAATTCTGGAGATTTTATAATTGATGTAATGTTTTTGTTTATTGGATCAATTAAGCCTGATTGACTTGCAGATTGCACCAGCTCTGACAGAGCACCCATTGCTCATAAACGTTCCAATTCTGTCTGCTCACTGCAGTGCAGATCCACTGGCAGGATCAACGGGCTGCAGGAATCTTATCAGAGGTAGTACTAATAGCGGTCACTTGTGCAGATGTTTAAAGTCATATGTTACAGACTCCAAAAAGTTACCTAGCTGTATGAATTTAACATATTATGTTTGTTTTACACTTCTACAATCAGATAGCATAGTTCACACTAAGATTAATGCTCTACACGTTTTGGTTACATAATTTGCTTTTGTATAGTTTGAGTCAGAGTTATAAAGGTGCCCTTTACCCAGATAGTGTGCATTGTACCCATTAGGTGTGAATTTACCCATCTAAAACATGTGAAAAAAACATACTCTGAAAAAAAAGATTAATGGTCCAAAAGAGCATATCAATTTGATTTCTGAGGGACATAATGTAATTAAATTTCCAGGTAGTCCAGAATTTCTTAGCTTCAGCACCATTGGCATTTTGGACTCAATAAATATTTGTTTTAAGGGGCTGTACTGTGCATTGTAAGATGCTTAGCAGCATCCCTGGCTTCCACCCCTGACATGCCAGTAGCAGTTCTCTCCCAACCTCCATCTGTGACAAGCAACCATGTCTTCTGGTAGGCAAAATTGTCCCTGCTTTAGAACCATAGTTGTGGACATTTAATGGTTAAAGTATAACAAACAAACAAAAAAAAAGTAGTTCATTATGTTAAGTGAAATAAGCCAAACGCAGAAGGACAAATCTCACATGTGGTACCTAAATATTAAATAAAAAATAAATAAATATAAAAAAATAAAATAAAACAATTGATCTCCTGGAGAGAGACAATACAATGATGGTTACCAAAGGCTGGGAAGGGTAGTGGGGAAGGGAGGGATAAAAAGGGGATGGTTAATGGATGTAAAAATATAGTTAGATAGGATGGACAATATTTGATAGAACAACAAAGTAACTATAATCAATAATAAGTTAAAGAGTGGAATTGGAATGTTCCTAACACAAAGAAATGATAAAGGCTTAAGGTGATGGATGCCCCAGTTACCGTGATTTGATTAATACACATTATATACCTGTATTAAAATATCACATGTGCCCTATAAAGATATATAACAATTATGTACCCATAATAATTAAAAATAAAAAAATTAAAAAATATTTCAGTTAACCTTCCCATGAACTAATTGCATTTATTCATTTCTAAATCGATATTGATATTATATCATAGTTCTATCATTATATGTTTTGGTACTTTGCTAAATGCTCAAAGTTAGGGAATATTTCATAGCATGAACAAATCTGAAACATCTGTGGAATTATCTAAATTAATATATGTGTGAAGTTTCCATATGTTTAAAATTAAGGTAAAGGGACAGAAAACTAAATCACAGAAATGGGTATCAAATAAAATAGATGAAGTTCCATAAAAAATTCTATGTTTTTATATAAGAATAGTAATTATACGATTGAATCTGTAAGAACCTGGTCAAAAAGTCATCCTTTTTAGTCATGATTTACAATATTGAAATTATACATTTGTTTTAGAATTTTATTTTTATCTACAAATTTAATATTCTTAATTTTTTCACTTTTCAGATGTCATTACTAGCATGTGAAAATAGCTTTGAGGGATATACATTGATGCTGTTACAGGATGTTATATAGACCTTGCACACCAAGAACCTAACCTTTGTTCTAAAATGTTGATAACTGAGTAATAAAGTTATTGATTGAGCCACAGAACATCAGGGTAAAGGGTGTTGTGGAAAGGATTTAGCAGGAACTATATGCTATGATCATTAAGTTGAATAGAGGTATATGATTCCTTCTAGCTATTATAGAAGACCAAGTTATGGAAGACCCTATAGGTTTCTCAGAAGAGGCAGATAAATGAATAAATCCAATGAAACTAATTGCTGTCTTAGCCCAATGTTAAACCATTTCTAGCCATTTTTTTTGGTAAGCACTTATCAAGTGCTGACTGTGTGCCAGACATTGTGGTGCTAAGCTAGGGGCTTTCACTTACATGGTTTCATTTATTTTATAAAAGAGCCTCCTAAAGCAGGTATTGATAGTTCCATTTTAGAGATGAGAAAACTAAGAATTGAATGTCTCAATCTAGGTCATATCGTCAGTTCATATTGGCAGTAGAGACTGAGCCTCAATGCTACAACCGTTTCCTTATTTGATATATTCAACAAACACCTTTATGTACCAGGTAGTTTTTCTGATGAAAAAATATCAGTTCCTTCTCATTTGTAGATATTAGTGTTTATCAGTTCTCCTTCACATTCTACTCTTTTCCGTACTCTTTCTGAACCAAATTAAGAATGAGATTGATCATTCATACAGCTGATGGCCCCAGAGATCATAATCTGTATTGATATAGTAGTTGTATTCCACCAAAACCATTTCCTTAAAAAGAATATTGGTCAGGTGGATTTTTTTATTCCTACAGAATATTGTAAATTCAAGATACCCTTATTCTTTATACACAACTCCTGGAATAGAGTTCCTTCTTTCTTTAATCACTTAAGCTGTAAAATAGTGACTATAATAACAGTCTCTGTTTCATAGCTCAAGTGATAGCATCATTGTTTAGTAGTGCCTACAACTTTTATGTTTAAAATTCCTTAAGACAAGACATCTGTACACAGTGTAGCTATAGTATAACTTACAATAACTTTGTATTTTCATGGTCTCAGCAAGAGATCACTTGCAAGGAGACAATGCACCCTTTGTAATTGCTAGTAAAACACTGCATAGTTTTACACGTCTAGCATATGTGTGGCATGGTGGAGGTCATGAGGGATAAATTCACTACATGCCTGCCATCACTTCAGAAATCCACCTCAATCAGAGGTGTTTGGAAGTTGAAACCTATCTGCCACTCCAGATGATATTAATCAGATATGTCCTTTGAGTTGTACGACAAAAGCTGTAATTGCACTACATATTTATGGCCCAAATGGACTCATTAGTGGACAGATTTGATTTAGAGGTAAAAACCTAAATATCTTTAAAATATTTTATTTGGAACATACAACTTCAAACTATTTTCTAAACCCAGACCTGCTAACATGATTTAGCTTAACATCAAGGTGTGAGAAAAGCCTGTAATCTGAGGTGGAAGAAATCAGTCAGATACAGTGAAAGAGATCGCAAAGGAATAGAGAGTAAATTTGTTATTACAACAGTAAAAAGGAATCCAATTTGTTATTTTGTGACTTTTCCTGCCTTTTTCTTGTCATAACCACTTTTGGAGTTTTAAGTAAAGACCTGGGGCAGTCCATATTAAGACTTTGGTTAGAAGTGCTAGCATCTCCATGGAAAGGATTGCTTTTTGTGAATGCTGATCTGTCTTTCATCACACTGAGTTCAGTCTTTTGCAATTGCCTTCTCCTTTGGGGAACTCTTCAGATAATTCTGGTTACTTTATATCTCTAAACCTAGGATAGTTGTAGGTGGCATATTTAGAAGGCATTTAGCTATGCTAGAGATTTGAAATAGATGCAGGTCCTATCATTATTGAATTTAACACATATAATGTATATATTGAGCTAAATTTCCTGGAGAGTAATCCAAAGCCTACATTGTTTATCAGTTCATGCATTTTGAAAGTAAAATAGATACAGTGGCCTAAACAATTTTCTGATAATTTTTATAATCTTGTAATTACTCTTATCACTTGATTAACTAAGTGACAAGTTATTGAATGACTTAACTGTTCTATTCAGGTTTCAGCAAAGAGACAAAATGGTTGAATGTTTGCTATTGTCAGGTTGCTTCACTACAAGGCAGAACAATTCACCTTTAACGTTGTCATTATTTCTTTTCTGTCTAAAGTCTTAAATCTTCATTTTCAAATTTTGATAACCTCAAATTGGATGAATATAATCAAGCCTTTAAGCTTGGTTTGTCTTCAGTAAGACAGAGTTTGCTAATAGGATGTACCAGAGGTTAAGCTGATGATGTTAAGCAGTTAATTTTCCTTTTTAAAAGCTATGGCTTCTGAAAATGAAATTGAGAAGCCCTTGTTTAATTTTAGTTTCTGTCTTAAGAACAGTTTGTGAACAACTGATAGTCATGAGGTTGGTATAAACAGAACTACATTATTTTAATCATACAGTTCTGTTCAACATCTTTTAAAAGGCTGAAAGGCTGAAGGTTTATTAAATATCTTTTCCAGAAATTCCAGGATAGTTCAAGGGACTTTTTCTTTTCCAAGATATTCTGTTAGCATTAAAAGGAAAGATTACATATATATGTATGTATTATATGTATAAATGATAGAAATAAATTTAAATTTTTGGATTCAGAGATATAAAAGAACTTTTCAAAAGCATAAACAATGCAGCCTTTGTCAGGACAAGCATGTAAAAGAGTGCTAAATTTGCTGCACCCTAGGAGGAAGGCAGGCAGACATTCCATGACCCTTCATTTCTTGATCTACAAAATGAAGTAGTTGGCTTACACATTTCTAAATTCTATTTCAACTCTAGGATTCTACAGTTTATTAACTGAAAAATTAAAATTAAAAAAAGTACTTTCATAGATCACAGTGTAGTAAAATGCTGTTTAACTAGGGTGGTAATCATAGCCAGAAGGTTTGTTGCTATTTGGATATTGAGTAACAGCTTTATAACCTTGAATTTAATTGCCATTGGAAGTTAAAGACCAATGTATCTCTGAATTCAAGATACAATTTTTAGAGAAAGTACACGTCTTTCATTACATGTCATTTTACCAGTTGATTTTTATAGCACTTAATTTTATTCCATTACAATCCATTTTTCTTTCTATTTTTCTGTGTGAGTCATCTTGCTGAGCTCCGTAGAGTTAAAATGCAATATCCTCAGCACCTTAATAAGCTGGCAGATACATTTCCATTTTAATGTAGATGCTTTGGAAAATTTAACTGAATTAGGCTATCATGCCTCACTTACTTTTAAGTGGTCCATGTTGGAAGATTAATGAAGGAATCTTTCAGTTCATTGTTATATTTTGGAAATGTAACAATCTGATACTTTGGGAGGATAGGTTATAACAGATGCAAAACTGCAATTTAAATATGTAGGCGTAATTAAGAAACAAATAATGCAGCCAATTAGGAAGGTGAGCAAGCTTTTGAATGTCATAGTCATCCTTTGCTGTTTCACTATTAGTTATGAAAACGAAGGACATCAAATTAATTGCTTACTAATGTCAGTTATTTTGGATTTCCTCTAGATACCATCTCACTTATTAGGCATTAATTAACAGTGAAGGGATAGTTTGCAGAATATTAGACATTGATAGTTTGATGTAGCAAACATAGAATAAAATGATACAGTGTTCATAATTCTGTAATTGAGGATGTATTATATATTTACATAAAATTAAATTCTAAAGGGAAAATTTGTTAGACATAATTTATATTTGACTTTTATTTCAAGCAATTTGGTTGATTAGGGGAAATAGTGATTTAATGCAAAACTTCTTCATGTTTATATATTTCCAAATTAGTTTTTTAAATGAAGATTTTCAATCATGTATATAAGTGGAGAGAATAGTGTAACATACCATAATCCAGTGTCAACAATTTTCAGTATGTGTTAATCATTTTGCTTCTATCCTCCCGGTTTTTTTCGGTGTGTGGGGGCTGGGACTAGGCTAGAGCATTTTAAAGCAAGTCCTAAGTGACATATCATTTCTTGTATAAATGCTTGAATATGCATCTTTTACATTATAAAGACTGTTTTTAAAATGAGGCTCTGCTTTGTCTTTTCTTCTTTAGAAACAAGCTTAAAGATAACTATAAATTAGAAGAGGGAAATAGTGTAGCTATAGAAAAGCACTTTTAAATTTGCTATGTACAGTGCTTATTATTTGCAAATTTATATTTAAAAGTCCAGTGAAAGATGTGATTTTGCAGGTTGGGTGGAGTTGGATGGAGAAGGGCCATTTTTATCTTTTGAAGTGGACAACTGCAATGACCTGATGAAAACAAAATACTCGGAGGCATCTTCAACTAGAAAACTACCACGTTCTGTAATCAGTGTCGGTCGCCAGCGTCCCCAGCAGCATTGCAAGTGGTCATTCCCCAGTTCTATTATAAATCATTACGTAATCATACTACAGTGGCCTAAATTTCTAGAACTGACAGATGCGTCCTGGTGTTTCCCATATATGCCATGACCATTCAAACCAGGGTGTCAACTTGGAATCAAAGAAGGCTGACTGAAAAATGGGCAGAATGTGGTTTCAAGGAAAGTGAAATTGGTATCTTATTCCTTAAATAATCTAGATAAAATTTACCAAACAAGTGAAAGTGTTGTGGATCTGAACACATAGAAATAATTGGAAAAGAGAGGAAGGCTTCAGGGATGTTTGAACTGTTAACAAAGCAATTATAAATTGCCACATCCGCCATCTCCTGCCCACCGCCCACAGATCCTTTGTGTTCTCAAAGGTCAAAGGTGACTTTGAAGTGGATTAATTATTTTTCCCACGAACAAAGAAGAGTTGATTTCATTATATTTTCTCTTAGAAGTTGTCTGTTATTTTTATATTTTATTTATATGGCCGAGAAGATATCTTCTAAGACATGTACATTATAAGGAGTTGAGGTTACTAAGCTCCTTTTGAGAATAGTTGTATTCTGCAGGGAAGAAAGATGAATTTGCCCAAAAGAAATTTTCTCTTCCTCAAGTGAGGCATCAATACTAAAAGGCTCCTCTTGACAACCTTTGTATAGCTATTGTCACAAAGTGTAGAGAATTGAATATTAATTCCATTGAAATCATAAATGCACTGCGATCTGTAGATTATCAGTTACTCAAGATAAACACCGCTGATTACTGTTGAATTATGCATACAAATATTTACAACATCCTGTGTAATGAATTCATAAAAATAAATAATTATAATAATAGAGACCTAGTACTTAAATTTTCATATATTTTTCCATCCTGAAAGGAATATTTTCCAACTGGTTAGTGCTAGTATATAATTTGATAAAGATAAGAAATATTTGAGATGCAATGTTAGCCACATTTATTTCTCTTTAGGTTTCAGAAAATCTAAGTTTAGATATCAATCCTTTGCTTCCCGGATGAATTTCTACATATTTTTATATTATATTTCTACTCAAAACTCAAACTATCAGGCTTGTATTTCCCATGGTATTATTCAAGCTATAGAATGCATCAATATATTCATAAATTCATAGTTTGAAATATAATATGAAATCATATTTTGCAGATGTAGTTAAATTTCAGATACAGTTTTTAAATTAATGATTGACTATTTAAACTTTGAAATTTAGATTTTTATCTTGAGAAAAGACTGTATTCTGTTAAATTTTTCAGATTTATGTCTCAGAAAAGATTATTATATGTTGTCTTAAGGGAATGTAAATTGAATTATGCTTTACTTGTTTATTAATTTGATGTTTTGTCTAATATAATGATACAATTCTGGCTTCATAGTTGGACTCTCTTAAATAAGAAATTCTTTGAAAATACTATTGTTATTTATGGTTCACGCCTAAAATATGAAGCTGTTTTATAAGCAGAATGAGATGTTTATAGTGGCTGAGACTTGCTGACATAATAGTTGTTGGAAACTTTCCATTTGTCAGATTGTTATGTAGAGGATCATATATTAGATCTAGCTATTAATAAAAGGAGACTTAAAGCCCAAGGAATCAAAAAGAACATTTTATTGGCTAATAGTGTGTTTTTAGGAACAAGAGCTACTGGAAAGAATGCAGAGCATCATGTCATTTGCCCCTCATCTGTCTCCTAGCAGATGGGTTGAAAGGTGCAGCACTGTGTATCTTCTTGGGGAACTATGGTTTATTGTTTCTCCTTGAGGTCTACATGCTTTTTGTTCCTCATATTCTGAATGTGTTTCTCTTTTCCTCACTTCTTCTTGTCCCTTATGTTCCCTTTTCCTCTCTCTTTCCCCTAGACTCAAAATGTGATATGGAGAAGGGTTTGTGGTTAGTGATTCACATGCCAACTTCCTGTTATTTTAATACAAAACCCAAGAACCCTGGCAGTGAGGATAATATAGTAATAACAGTGTAACTATTCTAAGAAGATGAAAGATTTTCATTGTGGGCACAAAGCTGTTAATGATGGTTGTAGTTGTTCCTTTCTTCAAAAGTATCTTCATTTTTTATAAGATGAAAATTATATTACATTTTATATTTAATATAATTATGCCTAGATAAGATGCTTTTTTCATTGGATTGGCTTAGTCCTTGTTCTTATGTAAGCTTTTGAATCTAGGTTGACTTGAACTGCCTACTGCTCTCCTTTCGTATCATCTTCAGAGACCTGAACCTGTAAATAGTGTAGAAGAAGCTGTGTAGCTAGGACCCATAGAGTGTTGTAGAACACAAGTTCAAACCCTGATACCTCTACTCATCAGTCACAGACCATTAGTAAAATAACCTGTTTATGTTTCAATGTCATGATCTATTGTTTGGGGATAATCATAGTGCTTTCTGAATAGAATTGTAAGGTCTTAAATGAGTTAATATACGTGAAGTACTTAGAACAGGGCCTAGCACACACTATATGGAAATGAATGTTAGTTGTCATTGTGTTCAAAGACAAATTATTGATGGATTTAAAACCTATATTGTGACACATATCAATATATTTGGAGGCCACATTCATGTTTTAGAATCTTTGGCTTTTACTTGTTTAAAATTATTTAACATTGAGTAAATTAACTAAGTTCTATAGTGCCCTAAATTTCTTCTGTGATCAGATCTATCATGTTAGCTAATCTGTTATTTGATAATGTATTCAAAGGTCAAATGACAGGCACAAGGACAAAGTACAGTAAATCCTCACTTAATGTCCTTGATAGGTTCTTGGAAACTGTGACTTTAAGTGAAACCTGTATAACAAAACCAGTTTTTTTCTCATAAATGTTATACTGACATGACTTTGAAGGATACCACATTATTCAAGTAACTGCGGTAAGTTGTTTCTTTTAAAGTCACAGTTTCCAAGAACCTATTGATGATGTTAAGTGAGGACTTAACTATATTAAGAATATTTTATCTATGTTCTAGCTATCCAAATAACATTTTGTTTTATGATCGCTAAATTCACATTTTACTACCATGAAATAGGTACAATATAGTGCAAACATTTTTTTGAGACAACGTCTCAGTCTGTTGCCTGGGCTAGAGTATGCAGTGGCATAATCATAGCTCACTGCAACCTCAAATTCATGGTCTCAAGGGACTCTCCCACTTCAGCCTTCCATGTAACTGGGAGTGCAGGTGCACACCATTGTGCCTGGCTAATCTGTTAATTTTTTTGTAGAGATGAGGTCTCACTGTGCTGCTCAGGCTGGTTTCAAACTCCTGGCCTCAAGGAATCCTCCTGCCTCAGCCTCAGATAGGATTATAGGTGTGAGCCACCGCACCTAGCCCCAAACATGTTTCTTATGCTACTTTTCTGAATTTGTTTAGATGTTTAATAGTATATTCCTACCTGATATTTATGTAATACCTACACAGCCTTTTGCAAAAATATTTTAAAATGTGCTTATATCATTGTTTTTTTCTGTGAAATATTTCCTCTTTAAAATCTTTCAAGGCTTTTTACAATTCCAATAATATTAAGAAATGATACCAAATACACTATGTTACATCATTATTGGAATAAGAGTTTTAACAATGTATGTTTGTTGTAGACTGAACGTTCTACCAACTATATTTTGATTTATAAAATACTTATGTATGTTTAACATGGACTAGATAACTTAAAACAAGGTTGGAAACAATGACAATTAAATATAAGAACTTATTATATAAGGTCACCACTGACATTTATGATAATTAACTTCGGATTTTTGTATTGAAGGCTGTGGCAAAATGTTAGAATTATAGAATGAATCTATTAGAATGATAGACAGATATTGTGGCAAAACGATAGAATCTACACTGAAACAGCAATTTCCATACATGTAGCTCTCTGCTAACTTTTAATATGGTTATTTCTGAAAAATGTTATCAAACTTTTTTGCCAATCAATGATCATTAATATTGGATATTTACTTTAAAGCATTTCTCCTTGCAGTAGAAACCACCTGTGAACAGATAGCGGCTTTCTTGGAGGTTTAAATATTAAAACCATTTTAGCTTTTCTTTCAAACTATTGTCTTCCTTATACTTTATGTTTTTGGCATGATATACTTTCCTTTCCTAGGACCTTTCCAAATTTCTCAGGATTGTCTATTAAATTTATTGGAACACAAATTTTCTAAATAACATTTACATTTAATAATTGCTACAAATAAGCATTGCTGCCATGAGGTTGCAGCAGGATTTTGTTTTGTTTTTTGGGAGGTTTTCAAATTTGTTTTATTTTCAATTTTTTTCCTTTTGTCAAAGATTCAGATGAAGACTGAATCAAAAAATGGGTTGAACTTTCCTGCCTCCACCCCATTGGAATGGGATGAAGGACTCCAATTTCCTTAAGATAGACTGAGCCTGCTTATGTAGGATGCTTACCATATAGGGTAATGAAAGACCTTCTAAATAGGTCACTAATTTCTAGAAGTGAAATGGAGCCTAGAGTCACAAGATTGCTATTCCTAGGCCAGATTTGTTAATATTAATTCTAAACCACAGAGATCTCTTAAAAATTTTTAGATGTGAAGATTTTTTGCCATTATTCAATAGTACATTGGTATAACCCTGTGATCGAGAAATTTTCCTTCACTTTTCATTACTTATTACTATGTTCTCTGTGTTTGGAAAATCTCCTTTTGGTACAGATTTAAGTTTAAAAGATGTATCATAAACTACAAAAATAGGAAATGCCTGCAAAATCCAACATTAACAGTTGTAGAGCATACTGTTCTTTGAATGCCTGAAATATAGTGCCTGAAGTGATTAGAGGAAGAAAGAAAGTGGAATAATTTGAAAATTTGACACTCTCCTTATTGTACAGATTACTTAAACCTGAGTGTTCCTTGTATCTCAAAGTTTATGGTCAGGTCTAACTGGCACAGAGACAGATAGAAATGAGGGAAAGAAAAGATACAGGGAATGAACAGGAAAACAGTGTGGGTGGAAAACGTTCAGATTATTAATGAATTACTAGATATAAGCCTCTAAAGAGATATCGAGAGAGGTTTTACAGCTTTTATTTCAGCATCTTTGCCCCCAAAGCCTTGGTTAAATGTGTCCAGATATCACAGTAGTGAACTCGAATGAATAAGATTTCAAATACCTTAACACATTATCTTAAGCTTTTCATATGGGAGTTACTACATTTTTACGTGATATATTTTGATATAGGTTTCGCATATTTTCTTGTATTAAGTTTATTTTTTAATCATTTCTGTTTATGCACTTCAAATTTGTGTGTATCCAACTGTACATTTTTCTAAGCATTGAGTTCCTCTATTTTCCTTCTGAATATTGATAAGTTTTTGTTTGGCATTACATAGGCAGGCTTGTTGAATAATAAAAATGTTCACAAGCCAATTCCAAATTAAGATATTTTTGTACTTTGCTGTTGTTAATAGCAAGTTCTTATACCATAGTATTTGAGAAGTACACAGTGACTAAAACAGGAACAAAAGGTGGTAATAAGATAAATTGGCTTTGCTTCAGAAAATCACCCATCGTTTCTCAGACTAGGATTTTATTATAAATGTTTTCATTATAACAAGTTTTATATCTATGTTACAATATATAAAGGCAGCTCTAAACTCTGACCACATTTAGAGTTACTTGTAACAAATCCTGAACTGAAAGATGACTACATCTGGATTTGGAAAAAATTATACAAATATGGCACTATAAGTATATATTGCACAGAGAATTTATAGCTTTCCTTGCTGGAAGTATGTCTATGTACTTTAGGCAGGAGTAGAAAAACCTCAGGGCATATTGAACTAATGTGTCCTTGACAGAAAGTAAAAGTAAAAATAAACTCTACCCATAAGGGCACGCTGTTCTGTAAAGCAAAATTTCTATTTATAGTTGAAATATTTTAAATTATAATACAATATAAAATGAATACATTTTCATTGGTTACTTATTGGAATATTATAGCGGAATAGGTAGATGTGTCTGTGTTGTTTCTTGGGAAATCATTTGTTGGAAAACTCATTTTGGTGATAATCTGATATATTCTATAGTTAGCAAAATTTAATTGTGCTGGTCTATATTCATATTTCTATGAAAATTTGTCTTAATTCAGTATGCAAATAATTGTTCCTTTCATTCACAGATGTGAATTTCCACAACCGTTTCTGAAAAAAGATTTGTTTTTATCTTTCTGATTGAAAAATTTTATCTAGTTTTAGCTCTGTAACTTAGTAGGGTGAAAAAAGGCAAAAGTTTGTGTTTCTCTGAAATGCTTAACTTCCATTCAAAATGATCAACTCAGTCAAAGAATGTGAAGAGGTTTAGCTATTTGATGTCAAATAATGGTTTGATTAACTTACTACTTCACTTTTCAACTGTTCTTTGACATTTTAACCTGCTTTAGGGTGGGCATCAAACTTTTTGAGGCTGGGGACATATTAGATATTTGACATATTTGTCAATTGATTTAGAAACAACCTTAGTGTAACTAAGTATTCATAACATACTCTTTAGTAACCTCAAGGAAGGTATATTTAGACTTGTTTAGTAAGCAGAGGTGGTAATGTTTAACCAAGTAAGCAAATATAAGTATGAAATAGTTTGCCTTTAAACCCACTTGGCAGTAGAAAGAGCCAAATGGAAAACTAGCTGACCACTCTGACCCTGTTTATCTTACACAGTGTTGAAGCTGAATGCCACTCAGACAATGATTTATTTATTAAGGCAAAGGATATGTTTTTCTTTCCTAAAGTAATAATGTAAAATCATAAATACGAGAGTACATTTTGAATCTGATAGAGTCGTTATCCCTTGCCATGATATGTTAGGTCACATAATATTTTTAAAAAGGGACAAAAGCTAGAGAAATCATAGATTGCATTAGCAGAAAAATAGAGATAATGGAAATAGGACTTCCCCCCCACCTCCCTAAAGCTTCAAGCTTTCTCCCTCAAGCTTCATTTGAAGTGTGAAAGAGAAAACAAAACTTTAGAAATCCAAAAATCATGAGAACAGTGTGCTCTCTGGAGGCTTTTTTCATTTTAATAGTACTTCTGTCCTGAATGCTGCTGCATATGTATCTCAGGCAGTAATACGGAGTACTTTTCCATTTTGAAAATATTCGTCCTCAATGGCAGAATATAAGTAGGAGCTGAATAGGATTCTTTCTGTTTAATTATCTGTTCTTATTACACTGGTTGCCCTAACAGGGGCTATCTCTTCCTTGTTTTTCTCATCTTTTAAATCCAGTTGTTTTTTTTTTTTTTGTCTTTAGCACTTCATCCAACTTCATTTTATTTTTTTAGCATTCTAGTTCGTAATGCTATTTTGTTTTGTATTATCGCTCCAGACTTATCAGGATGTTTCTACCTGTCTCCCAGTCACATCTCTTTTGAGAAGTGGTTCTCATCTGCTTCACAACCAGGAGAAGGGAAGAGCTACTTGATGCCATCTCTGTATTCAAAGAGCCCATGAGTCAAAGGCTGTCCTGTAAGATAGCAACAGGCTTTTTTTTGACACAGGTTTACCATGCATTCTCTAAAATCTCCTTCCATTGCCCATTAAAAGCCTCTCTATCAGATTGCTTACAGAGAATGGTTTTGTGCAAGCTGCCTTGCTCTTGGATGCTCAGAGAAGCCTGATTTTCTGTAATCTCTAACAACTACCAAAATGGGCGGAACTTAGAATTTTACCTTAAACTTGGGATTCTTACAAGGTCTACCAACACGCTGAGAAGTCATATACAACTATTATGTAGTCACAGTTGGGTTTTGAGGGTATTTAAAAGCCCTGAAATTTTATGTAATTTGACATGTACAGTTTTCTGGAGAGTAAGTACATAGCATACAGAGGTGTCTGTGTTGTGACTCTCCAGGGCTTAAGAGCTGTTTATGTTTACTGTACAGAGCCACAGAGTATTCTGAAAATAGCAAAGATGTGAAAATTTGGTTATAGAGAATTACTATTTCAAGACAGTATACATTATATTGGACTAGCTGAGCTGGTCTAAAGGATCCATTGTTACAAGGTCAACAAAAGTTCGTTATGCCTGTGAAATAGCTGCCATGGAGCTAATTCCCAAGTGGTCCCTCTTGAGTTGTTTTGTAGGAATCCTTTGGGCAGTTCTGTGTTGTGTTAATACTGAGGTGGGAGATGAATGTTTTTCAGAATGTAGACACGTTATGATATATTTCAAGATCCTTTTGCCTTTAAAACTATGTTGCTGCCATGTTGAAAAAAATAACACCTAAAAAAATGAATTTGGAAGATGTGTCTTTAATCTGCGCTGAAGAGAATTTGTGATTCTACCTTCACTCATGTCAAATTCCATTTCTATGTAATGTACTCATAGCACTTAAATAAATTCATACCATTAAAGGGAGTTTTAGATTGATTACTTATTAGATTTATTATTTATTTATATTAAATAAAAATTTGACTTTGCAACTTTTGTTAGTTGTTTGGGTAATAAAGGGACAAATGTTTTAATGTTACTTTTCAAACTATAAAATTTAAATAGTTTGTATTTGAATTATTACAGACTTCACATGCTCAGTGTACAACAGAAATTTGTAATGTTTCATTTTTAAGAAAAGTTACATTTGGGAAGGGTGGTAGATGAAGGTAGAATGTAGAGGAAGTGCTTCTTAGTAGAATAACTACTAAACATTATAAGTTTTGTCCATATATGAGTACTAAAAATTTTTAAGTGTTGTTTGCATATAGAACAACTCTATATCTCCATAGGATGTTGCTCCTGGGATTTTTTCTGGCTAGAGAATTACAGAAAAATAGAAAATGAAATGTATTCAGTATGAAAAGAATCCAAACTAAATTCAAAGTGATTTTTGGACATTACATTTTTTAAAAAATCACACTTGATTATCAATTTAAAAACCATAAAACTTCAGGTGTGGGTGTAATGGCACTACTATAGAACAACGTATCTTGGAAAAAGCAACTAAATAAAAAATAGATTGCAGTCAGCATGTTTAACGTCCTTTTTGGCAGCCTGACACAGTGCTTGTTGGTGACTAAGTCAGACCGGCACTGAAGCAGGTCATTTCCAATGTACGCTGGCAGGTGCAGGTTTTATATGATGTTTGTTTTCTAGCCTTTGATTTTCAAACTTTGAAATCTAAATTTGACGAGAATATTCCTGCTTGATAAAACAGACATTCGTTTATGTTCCTTTAGAAAGATCCAATTTTGTAAACGTATGCTGTGAGGGGTTTGTTTTCAAACTTTGTACCATTAGATAGGGTATGGTCCTAAGTTGACCAGTTGTTAGTATTGCTTGCAGATTTGATTCCTTAATGGACATGGTCTCATAAAGCTTATTTAGAAAATTATTATTTACTCTTAAAGCCTGAAAAGAAGATCAGATAACCATGGTGTAATTTTCAGAATTATTTATACCTTTTATGTAATGCAAGAACTGTTGCACATCTCTAGTAGAAATCTCAGAAAGAGAACTCTTTCTATTGGGTAGCAATACTTAGTTTAGAGGTGTAATCTCCATCTTTGCCGCAATTTGAAATAGCTTATGGTATGTGTTTTTAAATGAATTTATGAATTTTTTAAAAAATCTGCCATTATAAAAGAATATTTCTTCTTGTCTTTAGGCCTTTCGTAGGTTAAGTCTTTTGAGAGCTATTCTTGCCCTAAATAAATAAGGTGCTCCTTTAATCCCCTTTGAGAGTGGGGAAAGTGCCCACAGGGTATAGAGAGAGGAAGAGGACTAGTATTATATACTTTGTAATATTCTAGTTCTTTGGTTAAAAAAATCACTCTCTTCTTTCCTAATAACTGCTTTCTTTCATCAAAACTAGACTGTAGATGCTAAAACTTTCATGGATTTTAATTATGTCAAATTATACTATTTCTGGATAACTAATGATAGACAATATTAATGAATTAATTAAAATATTCTATTCACCACCTTTTCCATGTGATGGGTAATTCTACCCTCAACTGATGAAGAAATAAGAAATTTTAATTTTCATCAGTTATAGGATAATTTCATCTTATATATAATGAATCAAGTCATCATAATAGATTGTTCCTTTCAAAAATCAAATTTTAAATGTGTCACTTTTTAGAATGATATTGAAGTGAGTACAATCTGAGAAACTGCATGATAGAATTTCTACAAAACATTAATATTTATCTTCTGGATCACCACCTGAAGACTCATAGCACTATGTCTAGAATTCCTGTCATGGACTGTGTTACTAAAACAGTAATAAAAGTGATAGAGTAGTTCACTATTTTATATCCTGTGGCTGGTTATGGTCATCTGGCTGAAGTCTATCCCATATTAATCCCTTGAGTCAACAGTCAGGAACATTCAATGATGTACTTGAAATATTTTTAACATGTGGTATTTAGAATGTTTAGAATGTCAAAGGATCCTTTGTAATGATCTTCCCCTTGGGTAGTTCAAAAGATATTTTTAAAGTTATTTTTCAAAGAGCACAGTGTTTGAAGACTTTAATAATATATAAATCTAGTAGAGTACTTTGGGAAAACAAAAGCTCAGTTCTAGAAAAAAAATCACATCATGCACTACAGTGATATATTAGTCAAATAATCTGTCAAAAATTTAAGAAAATGCAGTTTTGTTTATTTTTAGTTGAAAAAAGGGACTTTTGTTTTTTTATGAACAAAAGAATGTGTTTGATGTTCCCTTGGGAAGTTACACCGTTCTCCATAATTGTTTTTCACATTTTATGTTCAAATGTAAATGACTGAAGAGATAGCATAACCTGTTCATATTTTTCATAGAATGTATTAAAGCCTGTTTCTATGGCAGCAGTTTTAATTGGCAAATCCCATTCTGTCAGTACTCAAGCTGATTTTTCTTACGTATATTGAATTGTTAGAAATGCTTCACAAAGTAAAAGTTAGATTTGGCATTATTCTTTGATGTGAAAGATGTTTATGGCCAAGAATTTATTTTATGAAATAGTTTAGCTATAGTATATTTGTGTAGTAGGTTGCTGTAGAGATGATACATCTGTCTCAACACCTTGTGTGTCAAGAAACCTTCTAAGAATTGATAAAGACACTTCAGGCTTGCAAACTGAGAATAGCAACCTGTGTTATTTCACACAAATAAAGTGGGCAAATGCCTTACCTGGCAGAAAAAAAAAACAAAGATTGAAAATAAATCCTTTGGGGCAACATTTTAGACTTTTAAAACAGCGTATCTGTAGTTTTTAGTTCCTTATGGCTCCAACTTTAATAGTATAGAGTAGATTGATTTATTAGAAACAAACATAGTTTGCAGCTTTCGTTCTCATAAATTTTATTTCTTGAATCAATGTGGTGCAGAATGTTGAAGCAGGTATTTGGTAAGTTGGTTCTGGCTACTGCAGTGTTATAAAAATAGATTAAGTAAACAGACACAGCAGGCCAATGCAGCTTGAATTTTGAACCCTTCTGAGACCCAGGGTATCTTTAATAGTCTATAGTTGTAGGGAGAAAGACATACAAATCCCCCCAAGGTAATTTTATTATTATATAATGAAGGAAGAACTATTTTACAACAAGGAATCAGGTATTGTATCTTTTATAATTATTTCAGAGAGCTTTATCTGAAAGCTTCAATTTTTAAGCTATTCCAGTCTGCTGTGTAATTTTTTTTTTTTTTGCCTTTGCTATTTTTATATCACTGCAGTAGCATAACCCTGCGTTAAGAACAAGACAGCATTGCAGTTGGTGTTGAATGTAAAACTGTTATTAAACGAAAGCTAACAAAGCAAATCCTTGGAAAGAAGGAAATCGTTGACAATGAAAACTTACAATATTAAAATCAAATTTATCTTCTAGAAATTAAGATGTGAAAAGAATAAGTGAAACTATGTATTAAAATATTTCTTCCTTCAAAAGTCGTGACTTCATTTAGTCAAGGACCAAAATATGATTAGTCATTCATTTTAATTATTCTCCACCGTGCCAGATACTCTGTGAAAGTCTTCCTTTCTCATATGTCATCTTTGTCTCTTCTTACTGTCCTCATTGTGTTTTTGGATTTTATTCTTTTCATCAGAAGTCACAGAAAGCTTTTATGGCTGACTAGTTCAACTTACTAGGTAAAGTGCCATTGTATCTTTCTAATCCATATGATATGTATAAGTCCACAGTGCTGGTAAGTGGCAGAACTAGGATTTGAACCTGAATGCATCTTTCTGCTTTTTGAGTCCTTACTATTAAGCACTGTCTCCTTTATCTGTTTTAAAGAAACTTTGCAACATAATATTACACATAAAGGTGATCTTTTCTGGAGAAATGAAAACCTTACTTAGAATGAATAATGATGGTCCCAATATTGAAACATGAAATCTTGATAGCAAGGAGATACATTATGTAACTGCTTAAGCTTCTGTTTGCAGATTTTTGACACTACCATTCAAATTCCTGACCTCCTTCCTATATTTCCGTTTCTTCTTCCGGTTGCTCATACCTATAAACCTTCCTCCTTTTGACCTTGTCATTGGTATTTGAAAACTTGGTTCATACAACTTTCTATGAAGATCACATGGAAAGCAATAATGTTTCTTACAGCTCTAGAAGACCTTTGGGAGGAAGGCTAACAGTGTTTGGGGGCTTAATTCTGCATGCTTTCTTATTCTCTGCATTTAGCTCCTGCCTGATATGGTCTTGTTTGTGCAGCATACTACTAAACATGTGCCAGGCATTACTGCAGTGATATTTCCTATAGAACACACCTTGGCATAATTCAAGATGAAACACAGAGTATGCATGAGAGGTGAAAAAGCAAATTTGATCAGCAAAGTGCTGACATCCTAATTGTAAGCAATGAGAAGTAGCATACAATTGCCTCTGGTTTGCTGAATCTGTTTGTCTATCCCCTACCCACCCCCATCTCACAGAGATAACAGGGAAGCACATTTTGAAAATTCTGATGAATGCATTCCAATTCTATTTTGGTGGGAAAGGCTGAGTTTGCAGGGAATCGGTAATAAAGTAGTGCACTCTCTCTGCATCTATCATCTCAATAAATTGCAAGCTGTTTTTAAGTTTCTTTTACAGAATGTGGGTTACAAATACAGTGGTCATCATTAAGTCCTGTCATTTTTGTGTAAAAAAATGTATGCTTATATTATGGAGAGGCAGTTGAGATTTATAAATGGCAAGTAGCGTGGCATTAAGACTTCTCTTTGCATAGTGCAATATAAACAGGAATCTCAGCAAGAGGTACCTGAAGATGGGCCTCATTATTTTTTCTAAATACAGTCCCCTGCTTAGGTAATACTGTATCTGTGTTAATATGTATTTCACTTCTTACTTCTATGTAATGTTTTATTAAAAGTTTCAGAGCCTTTTTTCTGAGACAAAAATTTAGAGGTGAAATTGATATGAGACCCCTTAGCCTGCTGTTAATGGGAAGAGAGTTCAACAAATTGAGCCTTTTGTACATATTTACATTTCATGTGCTTTTTCAAAACTCAGAAAATGAATGGAATGCTTTTGAAAATTGGCATACTTACCCTACTCTGCCTCTTTGAATAAACAGCTATCCCAGAATTTCTACTTACTTAAGCAGCAACAAGGAGTACAAAACATTCAAAGTGTTAATCTTTAGTTTTTGAATAATATATGTCTGCTTTAACATTTCTTCTTAACTAACTCCTTTCTATTTTTATCCTCTTTGGCAAAATTATATAATAACCTTAATTGGGTGAGCCATAATCTCAGGGTGAGAAAGCTATACACAAAGAAGGAACATATATTACAAAAGCAGCCTTTCAGAATATTTCAGTGTTCTGCCAATACCGTCACGTTCTTCTGAGAGGTAGCTACTCCCACTTTTTTGCAGCAATATCAGGGAAACTTCATGTAAGATGCAAAAATATTCCTGAGAATTTATCTGAGTAGAAAATCCCAAAGGCCCCTTTTTGTTTTTAACAGCAAATGTGCCTATGCAGACGGCCTGTCGAATTTTCCAGGATTTTAATGCAGAATACAATTTGTTGCCTCAGATTCTAAGTTTCTAGAATGGTGCTTCAAGGTACTGATTCAGGGTACTCCTAAAACGAGCCCAATCTCTTGCCTAGATGCCTGCCATAAGAAGGTGACAGACTTCTTCATAAACATCTCTATCCTCCCACCCAACTCTTACTGGTCTGTCTCCCTGGCTTCTGTCATTCTTCCCTCAAGTCCTTTCTCTTGTGTCTCTGTCTTTTAGATAGCGCTGAGCTGCTGGCAAGCAGAGATACTGTGTTCCCAGTAAACTGTGTGTAGAAGGGGCCCGCAGCCACTGAATGCCTTTTGTATCTGTAATACGGGTTAGAACCATGTATTAGCTTACAACTGGAATATCTTAGAGAATTTTTTGATGTCCAAGACAGATCCTGTGTTTCAGAGTCCTTTTAATGGGCATGCTAATCCTAGGCCTTTGACTTTTTGAGATTTGGGCCCATCACAATATGGCAGCAAAGACTTAGACATTTCTGGAACCACTCTGGAACCGCTAGGCAAGAAAGCCATTGACTGACCTTCTTAAGAGAGTGAATGGTAGCGTGAAGATGAATCCTCTCAGGTCTGAGAGAATATCCTTTGACCACTCCATCCCAGCTTTATTTGTACTTCTTGAAGGTGTATCTAATGAAGTCACATTCCACTGATGTCTTCTATATCTAACTATCTTCATCAATTGAAATTGTATTTTGTATTTCTTGTTCTACCCTATATTATCCGGTATAATGATAAGCAAAAAGACACCCAATATATATTAATATTAATATTTATTAATAGATAGAGGTAAAGAATAGAGTGTTAACAAATGTGTGTGTATGTTTCCCTTTCCTATATATGAGCAATGGTTGGCACAGTGAATTTGAGTATTTTATGTTAGTTCACCAGTTCTTTGTAGAAATTGTTTTCTCATAAGAGTCATTTCTTTCTCAGAGTCCTCATAGATATTATTTTTAGTAAGAGATATGAAATTATTTTAAATATTTTTTTCTAACTACTGAAAAATAGTGTCTAACTTATAGAGCTTTTTTAGCAGTTCTTGAGAGTAACCAATTTAGTTATGAATCTATTTTTATCACTGACATTCAGTTCATCCTACATGGCTTTTCCAGATGAACCTACTGTTTTTGCAACCAAGATTATCAGATAGATTTTTCTTTACAGTTTCATCCAAAGTGAGAACCACTGAAACCTGTTACTATCTTTGTAGTAACAGCACTAATACTTTGGTGCAAAACAAAGTTTTCCCAAAGGGTAACAGACAATTTGTTTATGATTTGCAAAAAAACCGTAGTCAATTAGTGTGAAATACATAGTTTAACTAAATGTGTACTATCGTGAAAGCTGTAAGATGTCTCTCTGAATGTATTTATATACTATGAAAAGAGTCTCTGCAGATTGTTTTTTTGATTGCTACATTTTTAAACATCACTAGCTTTTTTTTTTTTACCACTAGCTATTTGAATTTCAACTTGATATTGTTTTAGTTCTGAATATAGCCTGCCAAATTTGTTTATACAGTGCATGTGAATCAGGCAGATGTCTCCATCACTTTAATTGTTCTGTGACCTTGTGCAAATTATTTAATTTCATATAATCTCTGAATCCTTGTCAGCCAAGTGGGGAGTAACAGTTCTCACATTACAGAACTGTTGGCAGAATTACGGGAGATTTATTCTTTCCTTTATTCAACATTCTGAGCTAGGTGAACGAGGCCCCTGCACTCATGGATCTTATTATATCCTTAGTGGAAGAATCAGTCAGCAAGTATAAACATTTATAAGCAACATAATTGCAGGTATGACAAGTGCTGTAAAGAAAATAAGCAAGGACAAGTGTCAGATGGAGCCTGACTCTGGGAGAATTTGAGATCAGTAGATTATGTCCATTGCTCTTTTGGAAAGAGTATAGACAATAAATTATAATATTTTTTCCTTTATTAGCCATAGTTTTCTTAACTTGTATTTAACTATTATGTTCATAATTTATAAAAAAGTATGTTTACATAATTTGTAAGAAAGTATGTAATTGCTTCAAGATTAATGGAGTAATGAGTACATTTTCATTTCTTCATAGGGCATTGTAATTATTTTAGACTTTTTGTTTTATTCAGAGACAGGCCAACTGTTGTACTGTTTATCAAATGATAGTTCTAATTATTAAATCTGTTTTTTCTTCTTGACCATTTTGGTGTATAATACATTTCACAGAGGACATTTGTGTGCTCGCTTACCTTGCTAACCCACTTGAACAGTTTAGGCAGCTGTTTTATCTTGGGTTGTTAGGTCCTACATAGCCAGATGAACAGTCATTACTCTTGAATTCTCTTAATGAGTTCAGTCTTTCTATATCTTTAGGCCATCTTCACTATGAAGTATCTTCCTGAAATTTAAGTAGGCCTCAGCATAGACATTCAATGAGTGGATTATCTTTGCTTATATTTTAGATTTCTTGACCTGGCATTTATGTTATTTCCACTTAACTATTTCCTTAACTTTCTGAACTTACCTCTCCTGAACAAAGCCTTTACCCTAACCAGATTGCTTTAGCCACTGTCTGTTGACTGACCAGTCTGAATATTCCCACCTCTGTGGTTTTAGTTACTGCCGTTTTACCTATTAGGGACTCCTGGCTTTTTGGATTCCCAGAAAGGCAGCTGTATTATAGAGGACATAATCCTCAGACTTACTATCAGATCTGATTTGAGAATTAACCTTTATTTGCTATCCTGTGATTGATCTTGGGCAAGTCGTTTAACTTGTCTAAGCTTCAATTTCCTTATTGGCTTAAGGTAATTAATACCAATGAGGAATTATTATGTGGTCATTGTAGGTTAATTGAATATGCTTGTGAAAGTGCTCCAGTCTCAGTCTGTCTTTCCTATGGATTTTCCTCCTTTGTATCACAGTGCATTTCATACTATTATCTATTTTCTATAATATACCCTATGTTATGCTTTATCATCTGCCCCACCACCCTGACCCCTCCTTACATTTTCTTCTGTTTTGTTTTTGTTTTTACTTTTGTTTTGGTAGGTCATCAGATAAGGGAGGTAGATTAAAATTCTAAAAAAGAAAGTTGGGGATTACCTGTTTATTTTAATGAACCATCTGTTCATTTTCATGAGCAAAGTGTTTTATTTATGAAAAATGAGGTACAAGAAATGGTCTATGTGAACGAACCAGTGTTTTTACATGGAGGACCCATAGAAATATATTAAAAGAAAAACTCATGGGTTATAACATATTTTTAAGTATATCGCTGGGAGGACAACAAAAGGAGAAATAACAGAAATATACTCACAATAAATGTGTGCTGTCTGGACAACACAAAGAGAAAATATATATCAGTGCTGTTAAAACCCATGTAACAGGATGTGATGTACTCCAAAATGTATGATCTAATCTGAAAGTTTCTTCAGCTTTAAATAATCTTAGAGATAAGAACATTGTCATTCTAAGACCTGCTCTGTCTGAAATGATTGATAATATGCTTTAAGCATAAATAATATAGCTGCTGATAATTTGTACATTTCTACTTGAATCTATTTAAAGTATTTCTTGGTCCTTTCATGGTAATCTTGTTTAATCTTCCCTTAAAATAACCCTGTTGACTAACACAGTATAAATCTTTTCCTGCTGTGTATTATGTGGGCTCCAGTGCTTTCGCCAATTTATGTATGTCGGGAGGAACCTGCTCCCCATCTCTCCCCTCAACCGTAAGCCAGCACACTTTAGCAAAACCTTGGCAATCTATAATGTAAAATACTGGTTTGAGAAGAAATATTTTGTTTGCATGATCAGTGTATTTGGTTTTCATCCAGTTTTCTACTCTTCCAGAGATTAGTATTAAAAACAGATTTCCTTACTAAATGATCTTTTTTAGACCACAGTTTATTTCAAAAAGCTAAAACAGGGCCAGGCATTGTGGCTCATGTCTGTAATCTCAGCACTTTGGGAAGCCCAAGGTAGGAGGGTGGCTTGAGGCCAGGATCTCAAGATCAACCTGGGCAACATATAGAGACCCATCTGTACAAAAAGAAAAAAAAAAATTAGGTGAGTGTGGTGTTACATGCCTACAGTCCTAGCTACTTGGGAGTCTGAGGCAGGAGGATCACTTGTGCCTAGGATTTGGAGGCTGCAGTGAACTACGATCACACCCCTGCATTCCAGCTTGGGCGACAGAGTGAGACCCTGTCTCAGAGAGAAAACAAACTAACCAAAAACAGTTGATCTAACTATAGTATAAAAGAAATTTATTGTAAATTAGGAACCACAACTTTTTCAATGAAATTTGAAATTATTTTGACATAAGTGCTAACTATAAACAAAACAAGCATAATTTCAGAAATAACTAAAAATAGTTGAATTTAGAGACTTAGCCCTATTTTGGATAACTTAGAACTTAACTGTGCAATTAAGATTCACTGCAACTGTTTGAGAAGAACAATTTAAAAGCTAGGCATATCTACTCATCTACTCATTTTTTTTTATGTTAGCACATTTAATATACCAGTGTAGCACAATTTCTCTTCAGTTAAGAAAAGGCCTTTCATGTTTCACTTCATGATATGGTAAGATTCTCTTAAGATGGGTAGTACATTGTTATTTTCAAAGATTATAGCTGAATACATCACATTGAGAAAAGATACATTAAAATTATATATTAATATATCAGCTAGCAATAGAATAAAATGAGGCAAAATGAGCTTTGGTTTTTAATGTTTTGGCTTTTGTGGAATCAGGAAAAATTTAAAGTTAACCAGAAATATTACAACAGAAAAAAACCCATTTTAGTTTTATTTTCTTGGTATATTTTTTAAACAGTACTTTAGAACTTTTGCCAAGCTACCCACCGTATATAATGATACTTCTAAGTAATATTTTCCAATTTGTGTCATCCAGATTATAATTAGTATTTATTCTTTTCCGATGTAATTATAATGTGGAGTCCAGTTTTTATCTTGGTATAAAGGAAACAATGAAACTCAGAATAACATACTGATGGTGGAACCAGAAATTTGCTATAAATTTGCAAGAAATTGAAAAATCATAACGCTTATTTTGGCATTTAATCAACAAACACATTTTGAAAACATTACTACTAGATTTTGAAAAACCACTGTTGTAGGTATGTTTGCCACTTATACAGACAGTTAATGTATGTTATGTGTATGTATATTATATATGTATTACATGTCTATTATGTAATGTATATTCTCCTTTATAAGACACCTTTATTTATTCACCCATTCAATGTATTAGCATTTATTGTGAGCCTGTCACTATTCTATATGTTTTTAGTTTGGGGGCATGCAAATGGAAAGTAAGTAGTAGTGGTTCTTACCTGCATTGAATCTGGTCTAGTGATGGAAATAGGCATCTGGCAAGCAGTTATGATAACATATAATGAATGCTCTGGAACCCGCATTCAACTAAACATTTAACTAAGACTTGAAAACTTTAAGAAAACTTCCTGGAGGAGGTGACATTTATCTGGTGAGCCTAACTCTAACTAGAAGTTAGCCAGGAAGCAAAAAGAAAAAAAAAGAAAGAAAGAAAAGGAGAGAGCATTTTAGTAGCCAGATCTACATGAGCAAAGTTATATCTTGTGCAAGGGATTGCACTGTTCAGTTTTGTGTAGCCAGAATATGGAATGTGTGTGTGTAGGTGTGTTGTGTTAGTATGCCTTAGATAAGGAGTAGGATGAGAGATTATGAAGATACGGGTCTAGGCTTATTATCTGGAAAATGGTAACGTCTGTGTTACCTCTTGCCTGGACTATTAACATAAGTGCTTAATTGGTCTCCCCTATCCAGGCTCGTGGCCATTTCAGGCCCACTTACACTCCTGTCTGATGAATTCATGAAGTCTCACTTTGCTAATGTCATTTCTAGCCCATTCAGTGGCTCTTTCTGCCTACAAAAGGAAGCAGACAGTCTTTAACATAGCATTTAAAACCTTCCCCAAGCTAGGCTTAGCTAGTTTTCAAACTTATTTCCCACTGCTCTTCTTACAAATTTATTACTTGTCATTGACGTCTCAATTTATGCTATTTCCTCTACCTAAATATCTTTTCCAATTCCTCATGTATAAATTCTACTTTTTCCTTGAAGCTATTATCCTGTAGCTAAATGGAAATATTCCCTTTTTCTTTAACATTACAAGAACTCTTCATCTGAATGTCTCTTATGACACTCTTTGCCCTCTAGCCTTACATTCTAGTTATTTATGTGCATGCCTTATTTCCCTTCCTAGGGTATATGTCTAATTTATTTTGTATCTACACTGTCCCATAGCACAGGGCACATGAAAGGTCTCACCAAATAGTAGGTGAATAAATATATAAATGAGTTATCCTAGACAATATTAAGATTTGGTGTAAAATATATTCAAGGCAAGACCACTTCCTTTCCTCATTCCTTCCTTTGTTCCTTCCTTCCTTCCTTCTTTCTTTCCTTCCTCCTTCTCTTCCTTCCTTCCTCATCCGTTTATTTCCTTTTTCCTTCTAGCTTAGAAGACAATGAATTAATTGTTCTGTTGTGCTTTCTCTTGTGTGTGTGTATGCAAATACTATATTTCTGATCTGAATAAAAATCTAGCTCTTCTAGAACAATTTCATAGAGTCAGTATGCTCTGGTATTATTCTAAGAAACACAAAAGAGACTTACTTAATTTTTGATGACTTCTAATGGGAGAAAACACATTATCAGTTTTCATTTTCTATCTCTGTATTGTAGTGAAATCATTTGTTTTATCTGAAAACAAACAGAAACAACAAGTTAAAGTTGCCTTCATTCCCTAGATTATTTAGGCTCCCTTAATCTGGCCACCCACTGGTGGGATGCGTGCTAACCCTGACATTACCAGTACTTCCCAGATTCACAACTTAACATGTCTGAGACATTTCATGGGATGTTTACCCTCTGGAAACCTCAGTTTCCTCATTTGTAATATGAGGCTAATAAGAATATCCTCATGGGATTACCATAAGGATAAATCATAGATATTATTTTGAGGGTTAACAATAGACATTATAATTACCTTTGCACAGGAGTCTGAGGAAAGGATTCTAACCATAGTAATTGTCATCCAAAGCAAATGGCAGTAGTCCCTTTGAGACCTCTTATTTCCTTGTTTGAAAATTTATAATACGACAGTTTACTTTTATAAACATTTACTGCAACCATGAAAATTTTAAGTTGAGCTTAGAGAACTTAAAATTAAGTTATGTTACAAGTTAACATAGGAACTGCCTAAGACTTCTAGCCCTCAATGAGTGCTAAGGAAACTGAATTGTTCAGGACCTATATTATTGCTTATCTAATATGCTGTAAATATCGTTGGTACCTTTCTTAAGTGTACCAACTTACACTTAAGTGTGTAAGTTGTGTGTAAGTGTACCACTCTTTCTTAAGTGTACCGTCTATGTTGAGTATATTAGTAAAAGAAAACTTAAGGGCATTCACAGGTACATTGATGATGTGGATTCCTCATCTCTCTCTTTATCTTGAAATCTTTTACTTCCTATGAACAGGTTTGGAAATAACCCTTTAGTCACAAAAGTGTTGCTAGTCTTGACACCTTCTCCAGGATGGAATGCCCAAGGGAACAAAAGACAGTAGTAGCTCTTTTTATGCAGTTCCTTGCCCTTGAGTGTCCTTTCTCCCACTGAACATGAAAGGAGTTGTTTAGAAATCGGACAATTTAAAAACAAGTATCAGTAAACTGACAGTCAGATAACATTAGTAATTGTTCTGAAGCCACTGACAAAACTGGGTTTAAAAGAACTCTGGAAAAGGCTGTGATTGATGTGCAAATAAAATGTGTATCAGTATAAATAGATTAACCAGAGGCCTTTAGAGAAGCAATCATTAGAATCATCTGGGGGAGCCTTTAAAATACTTATATGCTTGGGACACAGCCAAAACTAAATAAATCAGAATTTCTGGGGGTGGAGGTTGAGTATAGGAATTTTTTATTTATGATGTACAGGCATGATCGAGGACCACTGACTTAGGCCTTACAGTGTTGTCAAGTGATGTCGTAGTTGAGATACCCAGAAATGGCCTTCTGTCTCCTAACGTCTCTTATTCATTCTACAGATATTTACTAAAAATGCATTAGGTTGCTAAAATAGGTTTAGTCCTGTCTTTAACAAATTCTTAATCAAGAAGTGTAGACAGCTTTGTAGAAATTACCTATAATACAATTGGACAGGTGCTGAATTCACTACTGTGAGTTTATTCTATCTGGCAAGAAAGGAAAGAGTAGGAAATGAAGGAAAGTGAAAGAGAAAATTTCCACAGAAAGTAACATTTGAAAAGAGTCACTTCTCATAATCTAATTTAACCTATGGAAATGATTTCTTTTTATTATAAACCCCTTTTAAAATATAGATGCTCAGTTACTTAACAGTAAGAGAAATAAACAGAAGTTGATTCGTATTTTGGGCATTGGGCAAGCTTTCTCCAGCCACCCTAGGAGTTACTGTTACTTGGACAAATTTCACAAGCAAAGGCACTGTTTGGGCAAGGAGCTTGAGTACCTGCATGAGGTCACACGGCTACTAGATGAGAGAGCTACAGTAAACGCAGGTCTTCCTGACTCCTGGATACGTGTTATTCCCACTGGACTGTAGAAGTGGACGTAGAGAACATGCTAGTGAGTGACAGCAGCCCAGTCATTTCCATTTACTGACTAGCAGACCATAATTTAGTCCCTTGTATACATTCCCTCATTGGTATGCTTACCTTCATTTTTATAGAAGAGGAAATTGCAGTTAGGTAAGGTTGAATAATTAACCCAAAGTCTCACTCCTAATAAATATCAAAGTTGGGATTTGAACAAACAACTTTCTGATTCAGTTCACGTGATTTTAACTATTGAGTCGGGGCTGTGTTGCTTTTTTTTATGTGAATCCCTGGCAGTGTTTCTCTGTGCATTATCTCTAAGGCTGGTGTATAAGCTTACAAGCTTAGGATACAGGTATATCCAATAAGTGATCATATTTCTTAGTTGGGTGGGAGCAGAGTGACCCAGTCATGACTGGATAGCAGTAGTAGGAAATTACCTGGAAAAAAGGAGAAAATGGAAGGAGCTAAGGGAGAAAGAAAGTATATCTGAATGAAGAGAAAATGGGGTTATACTATGTAAGCTGTTGGAGACCCTGAAGAAGAAAGATGCAGAAGAAAATGTTTGAGAATTGCCTTATTGGACATATTAATAATGTCCTATATTCTGAAATGTAGTCAGGACTCATTCACTTGGCAGACTCTCATAGGGCTTATTTGGCCCTATGTAGGTGGTGGGCACAAGAAGGTTGAGGCATGAGCCTCCTTTTGGAGGGAATCACTGGGGGAGGAAGACATGTAACAATGCTCAGCATTGGGTGAAAGGCATGTGCACAGTGCTATGGAAGATGAAACAACTATTTCTAATAACAGTCACCTGTTTTAAGCAGAGGTACAGGATGTAAAAATCACAGATAAGTTCCTTTACTTAATGCACCCAAGCAGGGTGTTTAGTAGATCCGGGCTTTCAGCCTAAATGTTGTTGGTATGATAGCAAGAAAAAAACATCATGTGACAGCCGTCTGTGCTTATCCCTCTCACATTCACATTCTGGCTGGTTAAAAAACAGTGTTGCCATGGCTGACGTTCCTGTGAGGCCCAACATCTCCATACTTTTCATCTTAACTGAGCACTTAAGAATATGCTCTGCAGCTTCTGATTGCCATTTAGAACTAGCACCTTGTGATGACTAAGCTTTTCCTAGTGCCCATGCATGCTTATGTGATGACTTCAAGCCCTTCTGACTTAGAAACTCATCTGTAGATGTTCTGTGGAAGTTCCGTAGTTTATAGTTACCTATTTTTGTGTAATTATTGTTAATATTGTTAACTATTGTTTATCCTTTCCTGAAAACCAAAGATACTAGTCACATACTGTATATGAAATGTATCTAAAAATCTGAGACTTTCCTGTTTTATCCCCTTTGACAATTTTTAGGTAAAGTTTATTTGAGTGTTGTTTCTTTAGATATTTGGGGAACTGCCCTAGAAAGTAGTGGAAGTCTCTGGGAGTGGAGATAGGTTGCAAAGGAGAAGGCAGTCTCGGATATCCTGTGTTGTGATACTGCTTCTTTGCTTCAGGAGATTTTTCCACCCTTCCTGCTTATGCTGCTATAGTAAGCATCCAAAAGAATCATTTTTTGGATGCACGAGCTAGTTGTCTTTCTCCTCCCTGCAGCCTCAGTTCTGACAGAGAGCTGATGGCTGTGCACAATTTTAGCAAATTGTCATGGGGAGGGGAGGAAAGAAGTGCTTTCCCAACAGGGACAGAGCCAGTGTCATGGAGCACATTTTGTTCAAGTACAAAGTTGATCTGTGTGAAGGTGACAGTGGTCAGCAGCGGTGAGGATCTTTATCACCTCACCTTTTCTTCATGCTCTGTCATTGTTGACAATGTAAAGCAGTAGCATTTAAGGGCTGGACTTGAGGCAGAATTTGTGAGGTCAGAAAATGCAGCATGTTTTCAGTTAGGGAATCCCACAGGTTTACAAAAGAGTGCCAATGAAAAGTTGGGGAAAAGGAAGGGTCTTTGGTATTTGGCAAAGACAATGATATGTCAAAAAGATTGGAGAAAAATTGTATAATGTATTAATTTCTACATATAAATGGCAGCCAAAATTTTAGACATCTGTTATAATTTAGAAAATTATTTAAGCACTAATTATATGCTTAATATATACTATCCCGTTTAGTAGACTTTGATGGGAGATTTACAATGAAAATACTGACATGTAATATTATTATCAGAAACATATTACACAGTATTATTGACTGAATAATAAATATCTCTTTAGAGATGTAAAAATAGTGTTTACATTTCTATATTTGTAAGCATATGTAGGATCTAGCAGGTACAAATATAGCAGATGTTTCATATAAATACAAGTAATGATATTATTATTCTCAAGCTGACCTCACCAAAATGTTTTACCTCTCTAGTTTGCTTTGGTTTCTTTTATATTTCTGAATAAAAGCTTTGTTCCTTAAAACCTACCATCCTATATTACTGTCTAACCTTATATCTTTAATTATATATTGAAATAACTTTTTCATTATTCATGATATATCCAAATAACAAAAGCCAGGTCAGTGGAATATACAGATAATCCAAGGCCTAACTAGGTCTCATACTGAAATAGATAATCTGAAGCAATATTTTAATTTGTTTGGTGTTAATTTTTTTCTGTTGATCCTATAATACAGTTCCCTCTGAGGAAAAAAAAAAGAATGACAGATAAACTGAAATTTACAAGAGCATCTAACTTTTTTCCCATTACACTTTAGAAATGCTATGTGGATTAGTCTTTAATTGCTACTTTATGAAAAATCTTTTCCTTTGCATAATGCTAAGGGGGTTGAAGCTTCCATTTGGTTCTGACCTAGAATCATCTGTTTCTAGTATGAGCAGTCATAGGTTAGGGAAAAAATACACTTACGTATGATTAAGGGAGGTACATTTGGTACAAATATATATCTCTATCATAATGATTAGGAGTGCCAACTCTGTAGTTAGACTGCCTGGGTTCAGTTTTGTGTCCTTGAGCAAGTCACTTATCCTGTCTGCACTCAGTTAAGTTTTATGAAAACTGTAAATTGTTACAAATACTGCTTCACAGTGATGTTGAAAGGATTAAGGGATTTAACATTAGTAAAATAAAACAGTGCCTGGAATATAGGAAGCACTGAGTAGGTTTTATTATTCCTCTATTGTAATAAAAATATATCTTTTGTTTTTTAATGACTACTTCATGGAGGGAGGAGAGATTTAAAGATGCTGAGTTTTTGTTGTGTAAACATACTAGGCACTGGCATAGGTCTGTAAAGAACTGCTTATACAAGTCTTCCAAGAGATTGTTAGAAGAAAAATTATTATTCATTTGACTTAGAAGGTTTACCTCTTTTTTATCCTTAGGAAAGCCATAGAAATGTAATAGAGAAAGTCATGCTGTAATCCACCTAATAATGGTACGATGATGAATTGGGTACTATTTGTAAAACATTTTGTATTTCTCAATTGAAAGGCATGCTCTACAAATAGAGCACTAAATTGTATTATGTAAATGTTAAGGCTTTTAATTATTAGCCAAGATTGAAGAGTGTCTGATTTGGATGTCATAAAACTTCAGAAGTGTTTCAGCTACAAACAGCTTATAAGTCTGACAGTTGCTGTACCAAAAAAATAATGAAGCAATTGAAAAAATAACAGAAACATAGTGATCTGGCATTTCCAATTTTATGATGCTATAAAAAAGCAGCCAACAAATGTTGGACTGTTTAATGATGTTGGCACCTACCAAATGTCACTGGGCTTTCACAAGGTCATGGAGACTCTGATTTGGCTCAGGGATGTTGGTCAGATCCATCTTTGGAGACCATGAAGACTGGAGTAGCGGCAGACAATAGGCTCAGTTAAACCCCTCAGAGCATTAGCCTCAACAATGGTTGTACACTTCTGTAGGATTCTGTAGAGGAGGCCATAGGTATGAGAAAAAAAAACAAGACTGTTTCTTTTTACAATATCCCATCACAAGCAACTCTAAATAGATCTTTGTAGGCTCTCTCTGAGGAGGTTAAGATTTCTTCAGATGGCTATCAACTAAAATTGTGTGCTGATATAACTATTGCTGTAACAGTTATATGTATAGCTCACACACAAAAGCTTCTGGAGAAAAGAGTGTTATTTCTGTCACAAGAATGTGTGTGTGATTTGTTGCCTTTTTCACTTTCTCCATCTCCTCAGAGGCAGCTACCCGGACTCTAATGCATTACGTAATACTTATCTAGAGGTGTAGAGTTTCAGTTATGCCATTTTCAAGATGATTAATGGGAGTTGTGCAAGTAAAGCTCTTAAGTTCTCTGGGGGAAAAAAAGTCATAGTATCCTGATGTTTGAGTAAGAGTGTGTTGATATTGCGTCAGCAGTTAGGATATTTTGGGATATTGTAAATGTCGCTATTGGTTTTAATATCCATGAAACTTCATCATCAAACTTAGGAATGTTCTACAAAATACTACCTAGAACAGCTATTGAATACTGGAGAGAGCTCTTTAAGTAACCTAAAATCCTGTTTGAGATCAGATTAGACACTGATGGAAAAATGTTTAATGCCTGTTGAATGGAATCTATTACATTCTCTTACATTCTTTCAGGCCATGGTAAAAATACAAATTTAAACTCAGTAGGTTGTGTGTATGTGTGTTTGTATTTTTCTTTCTTTTTCTAACAGTCTCAATAATTATTAAGCCACAATGTGTATATGAATGTGAATTTTTTGGTGTATCAGGAAAGGGAAAAAAAATCTAAATTTGCCTTATATTGTGTTTCATTTGAAAATATATTTTATATCTGTGGTAAAGTAATTGAGAAAAATTAGGACTATTTCAATGAAAATATTTTCATAAATTTCTGCTTCTTTTTTCTTTGGTAGAAGAAAATTCTCCCAGCTATTGTGGTTGAATTGAGCTCTATGTATTTGGTGTTATGCTGATTGGATGAAGAAATAGCAATTTACATTTAGAAAGTTAAGCTTTAAATATTGATTAGGATTGCTCTACTTACTTTATGTCAAATTCAGATGATTAGAGATTACTTGCCTAGCACAATAAGAGGAGAATTACCTTCTTTCTTCGCCTTTTATAGGGATGCTAAGTATCTGTTTCTGCTATCACCTGAAAGACCAATGGGAAAATTTAAATAGGAGAACTTGTGTTTGGTTTAAAGAATAGCTTCTTGCCTTTCACGATGATAAAACTATGAAATAAGTACAAGGGTGCTATGATATTAAACATAGGAAATTATGTAATAAGAAATCCTATTTATGTATCTGGGTTAAAGAATCATAAATATTTGAGAATAAAAAAATGAAGAGAAAAATTACTGTTAATAACATGTATATACTTTATATTTGCTCTATAGTTTACCACACTTTTTAAATATAGTAAATATGTAGTATTTACTTATTACAAGTATATATACTGTTTGATATAGTATACTGTTTGTAAAATAAAACAAAAACAAACAATAGCATCAATACAGTAAATGCTCCATAGAAACTTTCTAAGAAAAAAGGGAATATATAAATGTTTCAACTACTTTAAAAATTTCTTCCAAATGATAGTACAGTGTCCCTTGAGGTTTTATTCTGTAGTACTCTACAAGTCCTTAAGTGTTTTTCCCAAATAAAACATGAAATATAAATTTTAATCATATATCCTGTCTCTTGAATTTTCAACACAGCAAAATCTTTTTGTAGTACATTCACTGCTGTTAGAAATAGGTACTTAATTGGGTGACTATATAAGTGTATGTATATGCATAGTTATACACACATAGACATTTGCATATAATTAAAACAACATTATGCAGTGGTTCTACTAGAATTCTAGTTTGTGGTCAGAAATCTTTGGTTATTTCTCTGGCTACTTAATTTATCTTTCTCTCCTTTTTGAAAGGAGAGGTGATATGTATCTAACTTTTAATTATCCTTAAAAGACTTACTGTAGGAAAATGCAAGCCAAGAAAATGTTGCTTTCCTTTAAAAAAAATGTCAGCCAATCCAGTATTCTAGTTAACAAATGAATGGAGCTATTAATATGATTTTGGAATTCAGCTATTTACTGTGATATACCAGGGTCTTTATTTGTTTTTATTTTAAATGCAAGAAAAATAAGTAAACATTGAAATTCACATACTCATACCTTTAATATTTTTAAAAGTTGCAGCTATTAGAATTTGCAAAATTAGAAGGAATAACTGCTCAACCACCCACTCCTTTTGATTCGGGTTTTGTAGTACAAATTTATTATCTTATGTTTGAGGAAAGTTTTAGAATAAAAGATCCTACCATTTAAAAGTAAGTGTGAAAATATTTAAACCTACATGCAAATAACTTTGAATCATCAGCTGTTTTTAATTATGTGTGTCCCTGCAAAATTCATATGTTGAAGCCCTCACCCCCATGTGTATCCCAGTGTGTACTTGGAGATGGGGCCTCTAAGGTTACATGCGGTCGTAAGGGTGGGGTCCTGAACTGATAGGATTAGTGTCTTTACAAGAAGAGATGCCAGAGAGCTTGTGAGCTGTTTCTCTGGCTCTCAGCCCTAACACCATGCACACACTGAAGAAAGCCCATGTAAGGACATAGTAAGAACGTGGCATCTGTATGCCAGAAAGAAGTTCCTAACCAGAAACTGAATTGGTTGGAATCTTGATCTCGGCCTTCTGGCCCCCAGAATTGTGAGAAAATAAATTTCTATTATTTAAGGATGTTTTTGTGTGTAGAAAGTATATTTTTTCTTAATTACCTAATAGATTGCCATAAATTTCCTACCACTAGATGCTTGTAATTTTTAAATGTTATATGTATGTGTCTGTGTGTGCCCAAGCATTAGAATTGATAACTAAAAAGCATGGCAGAGCCATTAAAAGCTTTTTTTTGGGGGGGGGGGAAGTGTTAAATGATATGTCTTGACTGCCAATGTTGTTATTATTTTTGGCAAACATTTTCTGAGATATTTCTATCTTCTTAGCTGAAAAAAAAACTGGTAAGAATTTTCAATAGGTAACCAACCAAATTTTTTAGACAGAGTTTCTGGCTAATATCTGAGCAATGACTATCTCCAGAAAATGCTTCAAAAACATTTTCATATCTCAGCTGTTCCAAAAGAAATACTGGTTTTGTTTTAACAATTGAAATAAAGGGTGCTAGTTTGAACAGTGTTACCAGAAAACCAATATTACCAATGCAAGTTGGAAAAGACTTATGAATATAAACTGGAACTCCTATAATTTTTTCATTGCCCCTTTATTTCCAGACTTTACCTGAATATGACTTGGTAATTTTAATCCTGCCACATAGTTACCATTTGGCAGCTTAGTAACATGTGTCTTTAAACTCTGACATCATACATCACAATATTCCTTTTAGTTTACATGGGAGAAGTATAATTAAAAACGGCAGATTAGTTTTCCTGGTTTTCAGATAGAATTTTCATTTTTTTTCTTGTTTTATTAAGTCCATCCAACTTCTAAGTAAGATATAGTTTTGTTTCCAATTGTTAGCTAGTTGTTAAATATTAAACATAGCTAGGAAATAGCTGTCTTGTATCCCTAAATTGCCATCTCTAGTTTTCATTCATTTTTATCCTTATTCTGGCTTGCTATTAATTACCTAACTTCCATTATAGTCTAAAATCTATATCCTTATAAATTTATTTATAGATATCACATACACATAGTTTATATATGTACGATATGTACTGTATATGCACATGTATAATTATTAAAAAGTATACCTTATTAAACTGTAATGTTTAAAAATGAGCCAGGAATTTATTTTGAGGATTAAACAATCTAAACATATATTGTCCTTTGTTACAGTCACAAAATTTGTGGCAATTTGAAAACCAATGAGAGAATTTTTAAATTCATAATTTAAATTCAGAAATTGTTGAGGACTTGATGAATTGATTTCTTGTATGACTGTTGTCTGTATACTGATTTTTAAGACTACAAGGGGAAAATTTTTCCTTTTTTGGATAGGTTACTTTTAATTTAAACGTATAGAAAAATTATTAGAAACAATGATCTCAGTGTAGACCAATGTTTTATTGAATTTCCTCCTTTCCCTTAAAATATGTAGTATATGTATTACAATGATATCTTTGGAATCTGTTGAGTTAATCCTATTAAAAAGCCTCCTTGAATGGCCTACGGAATTCACAGTATATGCTTTATAGAATGGCCTGCTAGTGAGCTAGACTGCTCTCCGAAAGTAAGATTTCAATGTAATCAACCAAAGCAAAGCACAGAAACATAATACTGTAAGTAATGTGTCAGAATGGCATTTTTTCTTGGTGTTTGTGACAAATACAGAATGATGATTAAGAGCCAAGTTAGTGTTACTTTATTGATGATTGACATGCATTGTGACTGGGTTTTGCTATCTGTATTATTTTTAGTATTTTTAAAAGGCTGCTAAAATTAAGCAACTGCTGCTTTTTATTAATTTGAGAACTTAAGAGAGGAAAATAATTAACGTTTATTGACTGCCTAGTATGCCAGGTGCCATATATGAGGTTGGCCCGTAGTCTTTCTAATCCTCATATTTCACCAATGAGGTAGATGTTATCATTACTAGTCTACAGAAAAGATATGGCCACTCAGAGAATTTCACTTACTTACGCAATTTCACATAGCAATAGGTAGCAATGCTGCTATTTGAACCAAGCTATGTTTGATAAAATTATGTAGTTATGGCAATAGGTGGAACTATATATACTACCAAAACTGAATAAAAACATCTTTTATATTTGTATATTTGTATTTTTGCATTAATCCTAGGAGCACAACTTAATATATATTGAGATGAAAACTCTAAATGATTTAGAATAGTATTGATTGTTCCTATATAAAAATCTGTATATGTGAGCTCTAGGTACTGATGAATTTCTGTTTTTAGACTTTTAGAATGTACTGTCATTCTGTAGATTTTAGGATGCTAAATACATTGACTTTACAAATCTCCTTACCTCCCTGGTGAAACTTAACAAATCTGCTTCTCTTACCTTTTCTTGTATTGTTCTAGCTTTATCATGTATTTAAATTACTGACCTCTGAATAAAAGCATCATTAGGTCAGTACAGCTCAGAACTAAGATTTGGTATTACATTTAGTTTTTATTCTGTTATCTTTATTGTCTCTAGGATAGAGTTAGAGTAGAACTCAGCTTGAAGCATTTAGTAAGAAATGAGCGTTCATTCTGCAAATGCCTATCGAGGTGTGGTGCTAAGGAGTCAGACATGGAAGAAGCTGGCAATGTACCAATGTCAGATTTACCTGAACTCTCAAAGGGAGGTATGCTGCTGCTGGTTTTAGGCACTTCTAACAGAAGGATGTTAATTTATTCTTGACCTTTTTATTTGTCAGACCACAATTATTCAGCAGTACAGTCAGCATTAAACAAATTTTGGGCTTCATAAGATACAAACTTGATCTAATATCACTTGTTGATGTTATTGTTTTTTCCCCTGCATCAATAAAAATTCATGTGCCTTTGCACAGTTGTGTTTTGTAGTGTTTTCTGCTATATAAGAGTCAGTTGGAATGCTTGTGAAAATGCAGCTTCCTGGGCCCCCAGACCTATGGCTGCTGACTCCCTGTGGCAGAGGCTTGGTAGTCTGTGTGCTTTCTCAAGAAATATCAGTTGATTCTTAGGAACACAGGTTTTTGAAAGTGAGAGCCCAGTGCAATCAAATCAAGCTGGGCACAGAAAAGTAATACAGTTAAAAAATGTAGCAGAATGGCATTTTTCCTGAATAAATGGGGTAAATACAGAATGAAGACCAAAGGTCTGAGCTTCTATTAAAAGGTAAGAGATGCACTGATACATCTCAGCATGTATAGCAAACATATATGATTTCTCTCCATTATTTCGATCTGACCTATGTTCATAGGTAGGAGGGATTAGGTGGTATATGTTTAAGGAAGATACTGGACTGAAGTGCTTATGAAGACCAGAGTTAGTGTTGGCAAGGCCCAATTCAAGGCCCAGGGCTATCTCTGTACTATTTATGGAACTATAGAAACTGACCTGAGTGAATTGATAGTAACTCTATCCTCAGGGTGGATATGACTCCACTTATCTGCACTTAAATAAATCCAGTTTTAATAAGAAATATGATGTGGAGATATTGAGAACAAGAACTTCTCTTACAGCTAAGTTGTTCTTTGTACAGAAAAAACAGGGTTTCTCTAGAAGACCTCAACCGGATATCCCTTAAATCAGACCATGTGTCATCAGGGAGCTTATTTATTTTGGCCAGTCATACTCCATGATTTATCCTGTGATTCTGACAGTTGTTTTTGTGGTTGTTTTGCATCAAGATGCTTTTTTAAACTAATAATGTGCTCAGGATTCCAACATGTATCAAGCATAGTGATTTTATATGGAATAAGTCATATGTATGTGTGTGTGTATATATAGAGCGCTGTATATGTATGTAAATGTTACTTTGGAAATGGACCAATAGCCATAACGAACAAATATTTTAAAAATTACCTGCATACCAATATTTTGTTTTTGTTTTGTTTGATATGCAATTTAAATTGTAGTGGGGCTAATGTAGGTTTCATAGCAATTCTCTACTGGATAAACAGCTTGAGGCTTAAAGAAGTTAAGTTTCTTATGCAGTTCACACAGCTGACGAATGAAGGAGCTAGGCCTCTCTTCCAGGTCTTGAGATTTGTGAGGTCCTTGCTATCAGTCACTGTCCTCTACTGATTTCACTGTCCACTCCTGATTTCAGCAAGGCCAGGCGCAGTGGCTCATCCCTGTAATTGCAGCATTATGGGAGTCTGAGGCAGAAGGATCACCTGAGACCAGGAGTTCTAGATCAGCCTGGATAGGCAACATAACAAGTCCCTGTCTCTACAAAAAAATTTTTAAAAAATTACCTGGCTGTGATGGTACACACCTATAGTCCTAGGTACTCGGGAGGCTGTGGTGGGAAGATCACTTGAATCCAGGAGTTCAAGGCTGCTTTGAGCTATGATTGTGCTACTGCATTCTATCTATACTCGTGAAAGAGTGATACCCCATCTAAAAAAAAAAAAAGGGCAGGCAATATCATGTGGTACTAGTCCAGAGAGCCAAAATAGATTATTTAAATTAGAATCATGACAGATTTTATAATAAACATTAGTTTTCTGAGTCAATTTACAGTATAAGGTCAAATTATTCTAAATTAATTTTTAAAGATGACTTCAATTAATCTTTCTCTTACAGACAGTTTTAATTAACTTTACTGGTGAAAGCAGTAGTTAAGGCAGTCAATGAGATTTGTTACTATGATTAGGACTTGACAATATATTGAAATAATAGGGGTAGAGTCCCTCATACAATATTGTGTATTATAGACTAATAAATATTTTTGATGAAAAGAATTATCCAAAAGGAAGGTGTATCCATACTTACAATTTTATAGTAACTTATTTTGTTTCTCAATTTTATACTATAAATTTTTAGAGGGTAAAAGTGTCCAGTTTTTACTATTTTATACTTTTTAGGAAATGAAGACTAGATTTAGCTTTGAAAGTTTGAAGGCTACATTTTCCAGTAATGTTTCCTTATACTTACTAATCTCTATGGGAACACATGGGGATTTTCTTCTTTTCAACTGTAAATTTCTAATGGTTGGGCTTATAGAGCTTAGTAGTAATTTTAATTTTATTTGTTTTGTTGTAAGATACTTGTAAAGGTATTTTACTGAAGATGCAATGTGCCTTGAGTCTCTAAGTTTGTTTCCTAAGAACTCAATACAAGTAAAAATAGATGATGAAACTTTATGTTCTTTTGGATTCATTAAAGTTAACTACGAAGATATTATGGTTTAAGCCTAATATTCTTTACTTGATAGTCTATGTTTTAGTATTCGTCTGGCAGTTTGTAGATTTTTCAACTTGAATCTGGAAATATTAATGCTAAGATCATTAAAATAAGATAATGTCTTTAAGCTTTTAAACTTTTTGAAATGTCTTAATCCCTCATTTTGATAATTCACTTGAGTGAATTTATTACTTGTTCTAAATGTATGCTAAAATATCCTGGACAATGCATTGTATGAAAAACCTCTAACAGATTCAAGTGGTTGGTTTGTATTATTATTGTTTTTACAATTTGCTGATTTTATTCTTTTTTAAAATGATGTTTGCTGCTTTTGTTTTTCTTTAGGGTCGTTGCTCCAGGGAGAACTGCAAGTATCTTCATCCACCCCCACACTTAAAAACGCAATTGGAGATAAATGGACGCAATAACTTGATTCAGCAGAAGAACATGGCCATGCTGGCCCAGCAAATGCAACTAGCCAATGCCATGATGCCCGGTGCCCCATTACAACCCGTGGTAAGTGTGTTTTCAATATTCATTCATTAAGTTTGTAACAGTGTCAGTTGCTTTAGCATTTCCTAGCAAAATTAAGTATCAGTCAAACCCTGGAACAATTTTCACATTGCATAGTTACAGATGCTAGGAAAATTCCGACAGTAGTAAATCAATATTGTAGACTTGGAAGTCTCATCAAAGGAGAGCTAATTTAGGGGAGGCAGAAAATTCAAGGGCTTTTTAGAAAAAGCTAAATTTGATAAACAGTGGGTGGTCATAGATATTTAATGTTTGCTAAGCAGTGTATATGGGTAACTTCAGAATATACATATCTATTTAATTGTTTGGGTTTTTCTGGTGTGTGTATGTCATAAATGACTTTAATAATCTTTACTCACATTTATTAATAAAAGTGTAAAAGATTTATAATAATTTGTGTTAGGTTGGAAAAAGTGTTTTGTTAATCGTGATACTATAATTCTATATTTAAATTTAAATGCACATTAAAATTTGTGATGATCAGAATATATCTGTCAAAAATTTATGTTAGTAACTTATATGCAATATTATGGATTTGTGGGGATATGAAGACCCACATTTTTCTGGTTTTCTAACTGTAGCATGTGTGCTAACTACTTTTTTTCGAATACATTTTAACACCTGAACTCAATATAATAATTATTTTCTCTTGAAACTTAATACAAAAATCATTCCAAAAAGGAGAAAGGGATTGCATTTCAAGGTGGGAGGGATCTCCACATTAATTGGCAGTGATATCAATTACTAATTCTATACACTTGAGAGAATATTATTATGATCTACTAATCTACTAATTTCACATGTGTATATTGGGTTAGTGTGAAGATTTCCATTTGGTTAAAAAATTTAGCTATAATCATTCTCTGTAATACATAATGTAGGACAAAAGTCCTTTCACACTTGGCCCTCACATAGTTTCAGAGATCTGATAAGTCCTTGGGGTGGCTACTACCTTAGTTGATACAAGATCTCTCCTGGATGTGAAGATACTTTGTTCCATTTAAACATTTAAAGCATGCAGTACTGCCAGGCTGTACCCTCTCTGTGACTCGGAGCACTTTGAGATCAGCAAGTGTGGTTCCCAGGTCGAAGAGGGTAGTACTGGGCAGGACAGCATGTTCCTCACTGTGAGGTCTTGGCCTGTCTCCTGACCTAGTCCTGGAGTCGGTCTGACTCTCAAGGCCATTCTAGCATGTCATATGTGCAGTCGTAGGAAACACTATAAACAATACTTATGCTCTTTGAAATACTCGTAACACATTTTTTGTTTATGAAATCACTAAATCACAGATTTCTCAAACCATCAGAACAATTTTTGATGCTTTTGTTAGAAAATTCTCTGTTTACATAAAGTAATTATTTTTATTAGTTGTTAGCACGTTCAGGCTTTATGTTAACTTTTCCTCATGTGACTAGATTTGAATGTGGAATTAGCCTTCTGCTAAAGGCATCCTGAGATCCTAGTCTAAAAATACGCTCTATTCAGAGTGATGATTTTGTAGTAAGTATAGAAATCATTTTAATGATTCAATTTTAAAGCATTTGAGGTTTTAATGAGTGTAGAGAAAGCTTTAATCCAGGAAATTTGCCTTCGAAATCCCACCTGAGAATTTTTGTAGTCAACTCTGTTTTGATGAGGATAATGACCTGAAGATTTAGAAATAAATGGAATGGTCATAATCAGCTGGTTATGGGGACATTCATGTGGACCTACAAGTAGGGATTATAACAGGGCTGGAAGCAGCCAGGTGACTAATATGGAAAAGGATTGCCACTCAGAAGGGTCTCGAGTACAGATGAGAACATTTGAAGACTTGGATCCTACTCAGGTAGTGGTGATATCAAAGGAGGTAATACTGTGAGCAGAGCCACAGCATCAGAAGCATCTGAGCAACGACAACACTGCTCAAGTAGATGACAGCATCCTACTTCTCCAGAGCCAACCAGTTTGGCCCCCAAACCCTAGGTGGAGGACAGGAAGGCGAGAGGGGGCTAGCAAGGTCTGAGCAAATTTCGAAGCATCTAGTGTTATGCCTGGCATATAGCAGGAATCAATAATTGCTTGATGAGTGAAAGAACAAATGAAGAAAGGAGTTTCCTAAACACCAGAAAAATAGGCAAAGGTTCATGGTAGTTTACGTGCCCCGGAGTCCAAGGGAATCATAACCAAGAACCCAGAGCACAAGCCCAGTTACAGAGGCTGCAGCCATCAAATAGGGCACAGAAGTGGATACACATTTACATACTATTAGCAAGGGCAGTCAAGGGCTTGATGAGGGTGCTGCTGACAGTAAGAAATATGCCACCCAGTTTGGGTTACTATGCACCCAAGTTTGGATTGTCATCTTCTCATAAATTGTGAGAGACTAGGTCTAGAAATTTAAGATCCTCAGAACATGACACTAGGCTAATTTGGGGAATGCAGGATTTATAGGAGAGTTTTTGTTGTCATAGACTTTGTTAGCTTATATTAAAATATACCAAGCCAAGAATCAAAAACAGGACTTGACATTTTTGAGGCAAATACAATAGTTTAGGGGCATTTGCTGCCCTCAACACTTTTTGTGTATTAAATCTCATAATCATCCTATAAAGTAGGTAATATTATTCTACATTTAGAGATAAAAACTCAGAAGTTCAGAGGTGTTAAATAAGTTGCTCAGATTACACAGCTGAGCACCAAGGTCAAGATTTTAATCCAGCCTGTTCAGGATCCAACATTCATGCTGTGGAAATGCTACTTGTAGACACACTACCATCCAACTCTGGGTCCGTGGTTGATTCATTTAAGATCTCTGACCTTCTTCAACATATAGTGAAAAATTTAAAATATATTATCCATAAGGTCCTAACAATATTATAACTTAAACAGAATCATTCTTATTTCAAAAAATGAGAAAATTAGTAGAAAATAATTTTACTTTCTAAAAATTAATGTAATAAATTATAGAATTGACATTAATTCTGTCATTTTTAAACCACTAACAAAAATGTTAAAAAAAATCATTTTTTCTTTATCATGCATATGTCCTTTGAAGAAAAATGGAAAACCTATAGTATTTAATTATTCAAATTAAAAAAATAAAACTTTCGGATTCTCTAAATACTACTTTATTATTATTATTATCATCATTATTATCATGATTACTTTGCCACATACTGTCTGGTGCAAAGGTAACCTAATGAGAAATTACAAGATAATTTAACCAAAGACATACTGCATCTTGTGGTGGCTCACCACCTGGAGGCATCTGGTGAATTTCTTCAGTCCATCCCAGAAAAGTGTCCTTCAGAAATTCTGTTGATTCAGGCTCTTTTCATTGCCCTCAAAGAGCTCTACGTAAGCAGTCATTATGAAATGCTGTATATGCGCTCTGGAGTTTCATTAGTAACGGCCTCATGTGCCTTTACCTGTGATCCCAAAGCTTATCGTCGGTTGTCCATAATTTCTGATGGTGTCTATCCTTCAGGTACACACACCTAAGCTGCCTCAAGGCACATCACTTGTGTAGAAATCCTTATGCACTTCATGAATTTGAACTAGCCTAGGGATCAAGAAATTCTAAGTTAATGATTGTAGCTAAAGTCTTGGGAGCTTCTTTGCTGCTTCTGTCACCTTGACTTTGCTGTCGTGTCATGTTCCAAGCATTTGTTGGCAGTCAGATGCAGAATGCTTTGAAGTCATCATTTGTCACACTTCCAGGAACACCTAGAATTCTTAAATAGTTTTTTAGTGCTTTACTTTCCAGTTTATCCAACTAGTAATGAAACAAGACCACTTCATTCCCAGAGTGTTTCTGGTGAAACATTTCCATGTCAGTCCCCCTCGGTCATCTTGCTGTCCTTACTGCCTGTTCTCATGGAGCAGCGGCTTGAGAGGACGGGTCCTGGATTTTAGGAACTAGGCCATGTTTGGTTGATACCTTTTTCCTAAGAGGGCTGGAAATGAGTCTTCTTTATTTAAATGTGTATTATTTCCACAAAACTAGAGTGAAGGATAAAGTGACACTAAGAGTAAAGGAGCTACTCGTTTGATTTTTCCAGTCACCAATCAGTCTAGGAGCAGAGTTTATAACAGCATTTGTTATTTTATTCCAGTCATGCTTTCTTAAAAAAAAATAGCTTTATAGTACAAATTTTCTGATAACTTCTGTTAGCTTTTGGCACTGTTTATATTCAGAATAGTTTACTGAGACTAGTTACGCCTCTGGGTACAAGTTTATGTCTACCCAGAAACATAGTGTCATTTACCTTGATTGTGTGCTGTTAATTTCTTTTAAAAAGCTTTATTTTTTACAGCTTCACACTCCCGTAATATCTAGAAAAGTATGACTTTTAAGATTTGTATTCTATGAATTCCAGCTGATACTGATTACATATTATTTTGTTGCATATACTCCCTCTATTTTATTAACAATCTCAAACATTTTTTGCAAAACAAACACTGTTTCATATAGTGTTTTAAAATAAGTAACAGCCCCTATGATACTTGCACTATTACAGCATGGTAGCTACTTAGAAACTTAGAAAGTTTAATATAAAAAAATCACAAAACAAGAAGAAATTAAAATTTTCGATAGACATACTAGAGACAGTAACTATTAAATTTTCAGGTAAAAAGAGAAAATAACATTAATCACTTTTATTTAACATTCAGTAATCCTAGAAAATATTTAATGCATTTGCTGGTTAGTTTCTTTGGCAACAAAAAGCAATTGGCAAATCTGTTTATATATATGTTAAGCAAATGTTTATAGAGGACCTGTATAAAGCCAATTGCAGGATCAAAAATGAACAAGATTGCCCTCTGGGAGCCTGCAGTCTAGTTAGAGTAGAGGACATATTTAAGTAAACACAAGTGGTCGTAAATGCTGCATTCGAGTGATGAGGAGTTCTGTGGGAACAGAAGGTAGGAAAAGCCCCTTCATAGTTGGAGATATGGATGGATCAGGGGAAATTTCAAGAGGAAGAATCCTAATTCTTGAAGCACGATTAAGAATTAAACAGGCTGGGCAGGGATAGCATTCAATGTGGAAGAAAAATCATGTTCAGAAGAAGAGAGCCGTAAGGGAACATGTGTCCTTAAAGACCTTACAAAGAATCAGAAAAGCGTATCTGTATCTGTAGAAGATCACATAGTATATGGAACTGGAATCACCCAGGAGCTTTCAAAAAATACAGCCGCCTGGGTATCTTTCCCCAGAGATTATGATGAGTGATTATTATGCCGTGGCCAGGGCATTCACGGTTTAAAGTCGTCCAGGTGATTTTAATGGATATAGCTTGTCCATTTTGTGAGAACCACTGGTTTCAGAACCACTAGGAATCAGACATACTTGTATTCAAGTCCTAGGCCTTCTGTTCACTCATTTGTGACTATGGGCATATATAATCTTTGTGAGCCTTTTTCTTTTTTTAATTTGTTTTGTTTTTTAAAATTTTTATTTCAAAATATTAAGGGGGTACAAATGTTTTTGATTACATGGATTGCTTTTGTAATACTTGAGTCACAGCTATAGGTGTGCCCGTCACCCAAATGGTGTTCATTGTACCCATTAGGTAGGTTTTTTTGACCCTGCCCTCTCCTCCCTCCCCCCTGCTTGATTTCTACTGAGTTTTACTTCTCTCTGTGCACATGTGTGCTCATCGGTTAGTTCCCGTTTAATAGTGAGTACATGTGGTGATCTTTATCTGCAAAATGGAGCTAATACCCACCTGACAAGCCTGTAATTCCCTCATTCGTTCATTTATTCACTCAAGCGTTCATTCAACAAATATTTATTGAGTGCCTACTGTATGCCAGGGATTGTTCTAGGTTCTGGGAGTTTAGCAGGGAATTAAAAAGATCTCCCCCAACCTCCATCCCTCAAAAAATACGAAAGAAAAAAAATATCTCAGTGAACTTATGCTTTTTCTGTTGTGAGGATTAAATACAATACCACAGATAAAGCACTTAGCACAATACCAGCACACAATAAATAAGGAATTACTAGTAATAATCATGTTTGCACAGTTAACTGGGGTCATAGTATGAAATTGAATAACAATTTAATTTATAATGAAGCCTGATTACCTTAATGGAATCAGAATGTCTCATTTAAAACAGACATGTGATTAACCCATAAATGGCACCAGAGTTATTTAAGTTTATAATTTGTTTTTCTCTTCTGAGGGTGTTTAGTGGCAAAAGGTGATTATAAACCAAACTTCCTTATGCCTTCCAGGAACAAAGATACCCATAAAACATTATCACGAGAATGTAGTCAGTACAAAATACACCGATTAAATAGTTTGTATGTTATCCTGTGGGTACTTCAGAGAAAATGGGATGCCACTTGATAATACGATCGCATTAATATCGGTCTTTGAGATTCTGCTGAACCCTCTGCAGGATAGCTTTGGCAACAGAACTGCCAGTGGAGCAGGTCAAGTGACTTCCTAATCTGATCAGGGCACTCTCTGATGGGGCTGGCAGTGACCTAACTACAACGAGGTGCTCTTTGAAAAAGCAATAAAACAAAAGCAATGTAACAAATTTACAAAAATTTAAAAGAAATGAAGGAATGCTGCACTTTTTTATTTTCTTTTGGAATCAAGTTACAAAGTATTATGGAGCTATTGTTATCGATTGTCTGCCTGTTCAGCAAACAGCTCTACTTATCTAAAGAGGAACAATTTGAGATAATGCTTGCAGAATAGTTGATGTTTCAGACTTTTGAAAGCTACTACAGGCTTTCTTTGGGGAGAGTGCCCAAAAATTCTTTGGATTTGAATTTGCTCTGCTAAATTAAGGTGGAAAATCAATTCTCCTGAAGACTCTATAGAAACAATTCATAGGGAAGGTTGTTGCCAGTTAATATGATCAATAGTCTTATAAAATAAAAGTATTATTTTATCTGTAATATATAACAGCTATATTACATGTGTTTGTAGATTTTCAATGTATATTGTTTCATAAGACTTAACAAAGCTAAATTTTATTGGCCACTGGTCTTATTTTACTAAAATAAGAATGCTTTTCTTCCTTCCAAATAAGTTTGTAAATTTGAGTGTTGCTTTCAAGTAATTATAGTAGATTGTGTACAGTTACATAAACATCCCAATAACTTTCTGAAGTGTACATTACAAATACACTATCTGGAAATGCATTTGTTAATTCACAGCAAAAAAAATGTAAAGAGGAGTGATATTGGCTGGCTTCTGTTGTCCACATGCTAAATTAGTCCTTTAGTCTTCTATGCTAAATTTATTATAATTCATGATTATCTAATACATAAATTAGAGTGCTGATCTGGCTGGATCTTTATATACTATCAGACAATGTATCACAAAGTTTAATCTGAATACAAATTTAATCTGAATATTCTTGAATAGAAATTTGAGTTCAACATAAATTCATTAGCTTATACAATCAACTGTTGTCCTCTGACACCTCAGCTGCCAGTGGACAGTGGAACAGTATTAAATCAGCTGCTGCTTAAGGAACTGTTGGTGGACAGAGACTGCCCTGAGCCCTAGTTTTAGACAGGTTATTGATTATTAACATTTGGAATGCACAGATAGTTTCTTGTCTGTGGGTAGTTGCTTTCAGCTGGGATAGGGTTGGGGATTGGAGGTATTAATTTAGTCCACTTCATCAGGCAGGGCCGATGACCTGGCAGAGCAGTTAACTATGGCATTCAAACCAACATGCTAGAGGCATAGTTATTTTAACTTGAAAATAGTGTAATCAATGGTATATTGTTTCTTCTTCTCAATGAATCAAAATATGTATTAAATGTTCTATTTTTCATATTTTCTTAGTAAAAATGTGTATGCTAAATGCAAAGATTTTGTCCCAACACAATTTGTGAGGTCAAGAGAAGAGTGCATTCCCTAGGACAAGTATTCTCAGCATTGGCACTATTAACTTTTCGAGCTGGATAATTCTTTGGTATGAGGAGCTGTCTTGTATGCTATTAGGACACTTAGCAGCATCCGTTAGATGCAGTAGCTGTGGCAACCAAAAACGTCTCTAAACATTGCCAAATGTACCCTGAGGCCAAATCAATTATAAATGAAAACCATTGCTGCCCTAGGAAAAAGGGAATACTTGAAATCCATTTTATTTTTCTAAATATAGGACGAATCAGGGCCAGAGTGGATATATATTCATTTTTAACACATTTATTTTATGCTATGGAAATTTCTTTTGTAATATATACCTTATATTGCAGAAGGCCTTACTCCAAAGCTCTCTTGACTACTTTGTATACTCTGGGATCATCTAACTTCTTATTCCTATCCAAAGGAAGAATTAGCTACATTCTATTGTCTCTTTCATTCTAAAAAATGTTCTGTGATTCTATTCCTTACTGCTGGTTAAAGAAAATAAATTTTTAAAAATTACCTGAAAGAACAGCATCTATTTGGTCCACAAGTTTTTGTTTCAGAGATAAACTTTATTATACAAAGCATTAAACTTCAAGAATTGAAATTCTATTTAATTAGGAACATAAAAATGTCCCATTGATAAGTGGGAAATTTTTGTGTTCTGTTATAATTTAGAAACAGGGAAAGCAAATTGTTAAAGTAGATTTCAGGTAAATTCTTTAATTCTATTCAAGAACAGACATATTTTATGATATGCAAATTTGCATATAAACAAATAGAAACAATCCTTACATATCTATTAAAGCATTTATGGCAGCAATTCTTTGTTGTAGCAGTTTATTTGACACTGCCCATATGTATTTCCTTGAACAATCATGTAGAATTTCTTTAATAGTATTCTGTTTCAGACTTTACAATTCAGACTTTTTCCTCGCTGGTATGATGAATTTGTTGTTGAATATCTCAGAAGGGTGTGATAGGCTGGTGGAACATTTATAATTTCCCCATCAAGTAAATATGCCAAACACTTTATCTTACCTGCTCAAAAGGAATGGTGTCATCATCACCTTTCACATACCCCATGAGAATTATTTACAGTTTACAATGACTGTGAAACTCTTTTATCTCCTGGGAGTTCTACTTTATTTATTCTAGATAATAGGACACTGGCAACCTATTAACAGTTGTAAACATCTTTCAAGTATATCTGACATAGAAACTATGAAATCTATTTCTTAGACAAGTTTCCAGGATTAAATCAGGACAAAGGTGGAGAATAGGTTATCACGAGAAGTTACTGCATCGAAGGTTATCTATTATCAGAAAGAAATTACGAGTATTATAGAATCCCAAGCTTCAAAATCCCAGTGGAGGATTTAATAGATATTTTACATATTATATTTTAGAAAAACATTGATTTAATGAATGCTTATTTAATTAAACATTCTTATCCTGAGAGCAAATAAACAAAGAATTAAAGGGAGGGAGGGAAGGAACAATGGACTATGGATGGATAGGTGAAGGGCACATATAATGTAGGATATCAACTTTGAATTGAGACCTGCATATTAAATTTTGCTTTTTATTTTTCAGCCAATGTTTTCAGTTGCACCAAGCTTAGCCACCAATGCATCAGCAGCCTTTAATCCCTACCTGGGACCTGTTTCTCCAAGCCTGGTTCCAGCAGAGATCTTGCCGACTGCACCAATGTTGGTTACAGGGAATCCCGGCGTCCCTGTACCTGCAGCTGCTGCAGCAGCTGCACAGAAATTAATGCGGACAGACAGACTTGAGGTAGGGATGATTAGCTGCTTTTTTTATGAACTCCATTTTAATTCTCAAAGTGTGTTTTCTGTTTGTCTCTTACCGTGGCAAACATGTTTTTCAAAATTCAAAACAGAGATTTTGCTTTCGTGTTTGGAGAATTTCATTAGAATATAGGTATGCTTTATTTGATGAATGTAATGTTTATAAAAACCACAACATCCGTGTGTAGAATAGTGGATAAGGGCTTGGACTCTGGGTTTAGATTGCCTGTTACTTCACTATGCCTCAGTTTCCTGGTCCTTAAAATGGAGATAATTGCACGTACAGCAAAGAGTTAGGTGAATGTCTAACGTAAAATTAGTGCTTCCTAAATGTTTGTTGTTGTTTTGCTGCTGCTATCAAGAGTAACAAATTCTATCAATCCCCAAATAATTGTTCTGATAAAGATATAATAAATATTATAATAGTTATTGTCTATAAAACATTACAAAATTATTAATACAAGTTTCCTCATAAGCTATACAATAGTTTGATTAAAATAGCAAGGCAGGTTTGGTTGTGTGGTGTGCTTTCATAAAAGTTTTTTAGTAGGCATTTGCATGATGTTCTAAGTCCTAAAGTCAGGTATAGTCAGATGCATGTGCTTTGCTGTTGTTACATGAAAAAGAAATTAAAGTTGTAAATCTTATTTTGAAGTGGTTGTTCAGAGTTTCAGCATGGCTGTAAATTAATGGATTTGGTAAACTATTGATGTAAGAAAAAATGGCAACATTAAATATACTTTGGAGTTATAAACCTGCATTAAACCCATCTAAAGAACAAAATGATGTTTTCCTCTTTTCTCTGGTTAGGGTGAAGCAATACTAAGTTCTGAGAAGTTCTACATGTATTAATTACTGAGAAAGTGGAAAAAATAAGGCTTTGTATGAACATAATTGACTCTAATAATTGCTAGTCAGTTTAGCAGGAATTCAGTTAATAAGCACCAATTTCTTATTTATTAACTTTTGTTGCATGCATTAAAATGGACCTTAGATTTCAGCATATTTATAACCATATACCAGACGTAAGCATCACACGTTTGACCCTCAAAACAATCCTTGAGGAAGATGCTATCTTTAATTGCATTTTACAGAGAAATCAGTTCTGGGGAAGAGATATGAAATAACTTGTTCTTGATAGAGAAATGCACCTAATACACCTGGATTTTAGAGTGATTTGTTGTTACTAAATTATACTTGCTCATTAATTAACTAATGCTGTTTGCAGATGAATTTGGAGGAAATTTAAGAAATTTTAAGTATTCTAAATTATTGGATGCTTAGCATGTAAAGCAATTTTATTCTCACTGACCTTTCTAAAGCAACCCTGGATTTTTGATGCGTAATTGTTGATTGATTAAAGGGAACCAAATAGGCAGTCTGAACTGTAATGAACTCTAATGAATTAATTATTAATAGGAAATGATACTCAGAAAACTGGTCAAAACTTTTCTAAACTAGTCCTCTCACAATTTTAGGTAGTCTATCATTAGTTATATTTTGTAGTGCTTAATTGAAATGAACACTTTTGTCTTCTGGTTTTGTTTTTCTTTTTGTGAGGAGCTACCTCTCGTGTGTTTTGTCTGGTTTATTTTGCTGTGGTCTCAACAAATGGCTTCTGTTGCATCGACTGTCATATCTCTTTGACCTGAATTCTGCTTACTTAAATGCCTGATGATAGTGCAGCTTCCTATCTTGTTCTTGTTAACAGGATCTGATCCAATGTCACAGTTACAACAGCCTGTTAGGATATTGCAGTGTGAAGCTAAGAAGCAAATGTTCCTGCTCTGTGCTTGTGATTTTAGACAATCCTGTCTTCAGATTATTTCTTCACATGCTAATTGCACCACATATTGAAGTCTAAAAGACGTGACAATAAATGCACACACTCATTTACTAATTGGCCAAATGTTTGGTTATTTGGAGTTTAATTCTGTACCCTATTTTTTCCTCGTGGAATTCTGAAGTATGTCTCTGAATTTTGAGTGTCTTCTGAGGTGCAGATTCTCTGAGTCAGTTAAAATATTGGCCAATTCTTCTTGCCATTTCTTTTTCTCTTTTTACCACAGCTTGTGAGACAATAAGGCACTTTACAGTACTATAGATTTTAGGATTTCTGGTTCTTACATAATTGCTTAGAAGAGCTGACATATTTATAGCACCCAATGTGAAACTACAAAAAATGTAAAATTGGAAAACAGGAATCCAAGGATTAGTGCTTGCAATGTTACTAATTAGATGAGAAAGCTCAGGTCAGTATTCTCATATTCGCTAGGTCTCGTGTTCTTCACATGTAAAATTAGGAGTTTTCACAAAACATCTCTAAGATTAGAACATTTGAAGGACCATTACATCATTGTCTTGCTTGTAATGCAAGCCACAAGCTATTGGAACATTTATTTTAAAAATTATATATAAAAGTATATTATATATATATATATCACATACACACACATGAGCTTTATATCAGTATTCATATTATTCTTTTTTATTGGTCATCTTTTACAAGACTTTGTAGCCAAGTGTTTTCTGTACTTTAAAATTCAGACTTCATGATTTTCTCTAAAAAGGAGTAAACCTCTTAAATATCGTTCACTGAAGTATGGCTTTTAAAATTCCATTTTATAACCTTGAGATACCTTTCTATAATTTCCAAGCAGGAATTTGCTTTCAGTGATGATTTTAAGAAATTATTAAAATGTATAGATACTAGAAAAAAACTTGGGTGTTTTAGTCATACCCCTGCTTCATTACAAGAGTTAGTAATTAGGGAAATAATTATTTGACTTATTTGCAAGATGCACAGTAATTTTTTATGGTGCAAAAAGGATCTATGATGCATAAATTCTCTCATTTACTCAAGAATTCTAATGGTCAACTCTTGAACATCTTTCAAGTAGAAGAAGACATTGTGAGGAATGTCTTTGAAACCTTTTAATTGCTGTCTTATCAATCACAAGAAAAGATCCACATGAGAAGCCCCAAACTCATAATTGATACCCAATAACTTGTTAAATAGATGAGCAGATGAGTCAGTCGACCAATCAACCAGTTACTTAATTAATTAATCACAGAAAGATACATGCCCTTATTCAGGGTTTAGAGTAATCCCATAGAGGTAATAAACGATGAAAAATTTTTAACTTCAGGAAGTATTTGTTAACATTCTCTTTCGGAACATATTTCCGTTTTGAGCATTCTAACTATAAAATGTGGCATCTTCATTATACTTCTAGACCTAGAGCAATGGTTTTCAAGCTTTAATGAGATTAGAATCACTTAGGGTGATTGTTAAAATGCAGGGCCTCATCGCTGAAGACTAATTCAGTAGGCTGCAGTGGGGATCAGGCATTTTTTTTTCACAGATGTGCCAGGTAATTCTAAATGTAAATGGTTTACAAAACACTTGCTCTAGAGAATGACAGCACCTGTTATTTAAGCCTCAACTTTTCATCATTTACTTAATATCTATTTATTTTTGACTTCATTAAAAATCTTCCTCCTCCAATACACATAACATTCTACATATTGCTAAGAACACTGTACACAGTATAATGAAATATTTTAGGTAAACAATGATTATTATTAAGGTAGTCTCTATTACATAGCGGTGCTCAAACAAAAGCCAGTAGCCACATATTTCAGACTATTGATTAAGACATGAGATTGCCATTTGGTTAACTGCATCATTTTTATACCAACAGTCTATATGAAAAAAATGTATTAAGTATTCTGGAAAATGTGGGCAAACCACTTGGTTTCTGATATTTTCAGTTAAAATTTACTTATTTTAAAGTAAATTGTTTTTCTGCTGAAAGTTGTATTCTAATGAGATAATCATGACACGAGTTTCTAATTTAGTCTGCTGGTTGCTGTATGTTCCGTTTCTTATTGACACAGCAGAGCTTAGTAATCCTTCTCATATAGGCAGAAAAAAAATTGATACCTATTGTGACTACACAATAAAGAGTATATGAAGTTAAATGAGGATTAGAATAACCGTGAAAGGCTGGCCTAGGTTGGGATTTTTATAGGAGTTTAATGGATTTAACACGATTGCATACTGAAGACTTTCTATTCAGAAAAGATTAGAAAAGTAGATGCTTTTTAATAATGTGGGAAAGGCTTATTGGTAGGATTATTTTAATTTTGTATTTCTGTAGAGGATGTTTGGCTCCTGCTTAGGTGATATTTTAATATCTCTAGAAAATTAACAAATCTTGAGTTTTGTACGCAGAGGTCTATGTAGTTTATTTTTTAAAAATCTATAATAAGCTTTAAATTAGCTCTTAACAATATAGTCGTATCCTCATTCAAACAATCCAATGTACTGTTTCTCTGTCAATTATTAATCTCTGTGATTAGTTTGAGTTTTGTTGTAGAGATTATAGTGTTGCAAATTGTTTAAAATGAGGTAATTGCTAATCTTGGCTAGGCCACTGATTTTTCTGCTGTTCTTCCACTAATTTCTTCATCTAAATTAAAGCCAAAACTTCCCTATCTCTGTGCTTATTTAGAAAGGGTAATAAAAGTAGAGTTGAGCATTTGATATGTTGATAAGCTTATTTAAAAGCTATGTGTTTTTCTGTCTCGCTGGGTTTGCACACTTGTTCATAGGAATGAATAAATGACAACCTAGAAGTGGATTTTTTACTGGTTCTTTTGTTGATCATTACTATTTATTCAGATTTTATAATTTTTTTTTACATGAGGTCAAGTTGCAAATTATTAGTTACATTACTTGTAGAAGTATTGCTTGTATTCTCTAGCCTAAATGATAATGATGGGATCTGCCTTTTAGATATCAAAGAAAATTTCCGTTTGATCTTAACAGAGATCCTATTAGGTAGCTAAAGTAGACGTACTTTTCCTCATTGTTTTAGAAAAGGAGAAGTAGATCAAATTTTTATAACTATTGGATAACTGAAACTAGAAATCACATCATCAGATATTTATCTTGGGAGTTATATAATAAATTGACTATGATCATTTCCCCTAATCACCAGAATTTTAAAATGTAGAGATTTTAAACCTTTTTGAATGGAAAATGCAGGTAATTTCTTTGCTGTAGATTATAAACTCATCGCCAACATGAGGACAAAGTGCTGTGGACACTTTGATAAAATCATTGATTACCCAGTATTACCTTTTTGAAGTATTAGGTTAGCTCAAACGTAATAGAAAATGAAGCATATGGTACTTATTGTTGAACAACATATACCTATGTCTTTGAATAAGTTTCTTAGTATTGGTCATTAAACATTAAATTGACTTCCCAAAATATTAAAGTAGACAGAGTCCCTGTTCCTTGTTTTAATTAGCTGTGTTCCTGCTTTTGGATGTTATTCTCCAAAGGCGGCTGAGTTAATTATACAAAAATGGTGAGCAAAAAACGTATTACTACAAAGGGATGTCTCCTTAAAAAATACGCAAATGACTCTCCAGTTTGAATATTCAAACATTGACATTAATATCCTTAGAATCCCAGTGCTTTAACTTGCAGAGTGTTGCTAGATTTAGTACTGCTTATAAAACCCGTTACTATTTTGACCATTTTGAAATACGTTTGTCATATTTTAAGAAATTAGAGGCCAAATAACAGAACTGCTTATTTTAACCAGATTTATATCACGTGTTATAAGCTGTGTTAATAGTGCTTTTTGTTTTGGAGATTCCATGGCTAGTAAAGTGATAGGAACTGGAACACACAATTTCTGCCTCCAAGCGCTATCCCATTTCCACTACATCACTGCTATTTAGTTAACAAAAGGTTTATTTAGAATTAATTCACATTTCTTTGGGAAATTTTTCTAATTGTTTTTGATTATATAAAGTGTATAATTATTCCATAGCTGTAGTTCTGAAAATAAAATTTGGAACTTAAATGTTTTCAGTGAATAAATATCTTCACTGAAATGATAATTTTTACTATAAAAACAAACTTTTATCCATTTTACATGAAAGTTTATAAAACTTACCTTATAAAAAACAAATTCTGCTTTAATACTTGTAGTGTAAAAGACTCAACATTCTTCTTGATTGAATCACCTTGTATGTTTAGCTAAATAGATCTGATTATTTTATAATAATTCAGGTTTGAAAACTAGTTATCAAACTATGCAAAGTACTTTTTATTTGTTGACCCATTAATGCCATCTCTGCACCTTTATCCTTAAAAATGATATGCCTATAGTCATGAATATGTTCTTTGCAATATTATTTATAATATGTGAACATCATAAATAATCTAGATATCCTCTGTGTTACCTGTATTATGTATACTATTTGATGAAATTTCAGCAGCCGTCAAAAGTGATCACTCTGGACACCGTTTAGAAACATGAGAAAATGCTTATGCTACGTGGTTTAGCAAAAAAGGTCAACAAGAGGCAGCTATTTAAAAAACGTATGCACCGGATGAGAAGAGAAAAAAGAACCATAATATTGTTAGGATTTTCCGATTTAATTTTACCTTCTGGGTTCTGAGTTCTCTGTATGGCAAATCTTTTCGATTTCTCATCCTGATTTTAATTATGAGATTAAATTCACTGGAATTTTGTTTGTCAATTATGGTTTGTGTAATACTGTGTCTGAGAGATTTCTTTTAGGGATCAGCATAGTATAAAGTTTTCTTGTGTTTATCAGAGAAAGCAGGTCAAACCTATTTCAGTAGTCAAGGAATAGATCGCGTTTTATTTATGGTGATTATTAGGGAAAATATGTTTTAGAACCTTTAAGAAGTCTGTTCTGCTCAGATCAGTACCCAGCAACACAGATACACATGTAATGCTTTGCAGACTTTTCCAGCCCTTCTACACTATATCTTTCACCAGTACAAATTTTCACAAGAGATTTTCTCTTTGTTCTTTATTTTTTCAAAGGCAAGAATAATGGGAGAATAACTATTTCAGTATATTTCTTCTGTCTCATTTCTCAACGTCAGAAGAAACGTTAAGCTAGAAAAAATAAATATATAAAACTGTCAAAAACGCATCTTATGCAAAAGCATTTGACTAAATTCTTTGAAACCTCAGAAAAGACTAGTTTTAGGACAGATTTTAAGCTGATCCTTAGTTATTAACTCTGTTTAAATATTTTTAGGATTCGTCTTAAACGCACCCCACAACAGAGTAAAGAGTATAAAATTGGAGTAACTTTAGATATTCTTTCTTGTCAATGTGGCAAAGAGTAAGCTGAAGTAAAAAATAGAATTTTAGTTCCCCTGCTGCCAGTTCACTTTTGATCAAGTTCAAGAATGCTGGAATTATTGAGGAGCTAATAGTAGTTGTGAGAGATCACATATAGACCTACTGCAAGTTTCATATTGGGTAAGGCTGCTTAACATAGGTTTGCTTAAACAGAAAAATAGCCTTTGTTTATGATGTAGCATATGTTTAGCATAAATTTCATATATATACATAGAACTTTTAATTTTCATATAATATAGGTGTGTCTGTCTTTCTGGGTATGGTGATGAGCCTCATATAGTATGTTTTGTATGTTTTGGTTAGGTACTGGGAATCTGTGTTTTAGATAGCTCCACAGCTGGTTTGGATTCTCAGCTGTGGAGAGGGGATAATTGTTCTAAATGACAGCGTGGTCATTTTTGTTTTTTAAATTATAAACTCCTGGTTATACATTTCTTCTTCTGTTCAATAAGATAAATGCAGTAATAAAAATAGAATCTTGGATAACTTCTAAGTCATCTTTGTATTCTTAGTATCCTGGTGTCTGGCACATAGTAGAGCTTCAATAAATTTTTTAAGTCAGGTAAATTGAATGAGATGATGAATGGAGTTCGCTCATTGTATGTGTGTGGAATACAAAGCTTTAGCTACCTTTAGATTTCCAAATAGTATAAGATGTCATTTATAATGTTCTTTTTTATGATCGAGCATGATATAGATTATAGAGTCCTCCTTTAGGAAGCACTTCCTGATAATAGGAAGTGAACATAACGGAAGAAAGATACCTGGATTTAAATGCAATCATTTTATACAAATCCAAGCAAACTTTTGATTTTTAAGTCATAGCAGGGTTATAGTTTTTCATTCTTGCCTAACTACAAAATAAAGTGCTCAGTATCTACATTGGCTCAGATTGTGAAAAGATACTTGAAAAATGAAAACTGTTTCTTTGAAGCTTCAAGTAGGAAGAGAATATTAAAAGGACATTCTGTGTTTTAGATGGCCCTCTTGTGGTAAAAAGGTCAAACTATCCCAAATGAAGAGTGCTGGAGATTTTAACAATAAGTCTAAAATGAGCAGACAAATGAGATATAATCCATTTTTATCTTTTCCCTGGGATCCCCATGGCAAAATTAACAGTTATAAAACAAAAGGACAGTAACAAAAACTAATCTTGTTTATCTGCTTTATATAGCTACCAAGTAAATCTCTAATGAATAAAAATAAAACAAAACAAAAACTCCTGGAAACATTTTAGTAAAAAGCTGTCAAATTTTATTTTTTATACTTTTCACTTGGAAATAATTTCAAATTTACACAAAAATCACAAAAATAGAACTAAGAGTTCCTGCCTACCCTTCACTGAGCTAAATATTAACATCTTATATCTTTATATAACCATAACATCTCTTATAAAACCATAAAATTAGCATTGCTATACTGCTGTTTACCAATCTACAGACCTTAATCAAATTTCACCAGTTGTCCTACCAATATCCTTTCTCTGACTCCAGGATCATCCAGTCTGTAAGTGTCTCAATCTTTCTTTGTCTTTCATGACCTTGACACTTTGGAAGAGTACTGCTCAGTTATTTTGTAAAACATCCTTCCATTCAGTTTGTCTGATCTTGTCTTATGAGTAAAGTCAGGCAATTGTATATGAAGCGATTTTATGTTCTTTTTATAGCATCATATCAATAGGTACATGATGTCATTATGTCTCATTAGTGGTGATGTTAATTTTTATCAGTGGTTTAAGTGGTGTCCGCCAGGTTTCTTCACTGTAAAGTTACTATTTGTCTCCTTGGTAATTAGTAAGTATATCAAAATAGTTTTAGATTGGATGTTTTATCATAATTAATATCATAAATGCTTTTCCTTTCTTATGGGCATTTTACAGAAATGGGATAATAATTTGTATACTAAACTAGGAATTGCTGACGTTATTTCATTGTGTTGTTTGCAGATTATCTTTTCCCTTTTCATCTGTAGCCACCAATCTTGAACTTTAACTTAAAATCTTCAGTTCATTCATGTTGACTAAACCTCATGCACTTAATGACCTCATAGGTTTGTCGAGAGTACCAGCGTGGCAATTGCAACAGAGGAGAAAATGATTGTCGGTTTGCTCATCCTGCTGACAGCACAATGATTGACACCAATGACAACACAGTTACTGTGTGTATGGATTACATCAAAGGGAGATGCTCTCGGGAAAAGTGCAAATACTTTCATCCCCCTGCACATTTGCAAGCCAAGATCAAGGCTGCCCAATACCAGGTCAACCAGGCTGCAGCAGCACAGGCTGCAGCCACTGCAGCTGCCATGGTGAGTAGAAACATCAGCTCTTTCCTTGTTAGCAGTCAAAAAAGCAAAGTGAGCAACTATATCTGACTACAGGCTATTCATTTATTAACATTTTTTTTTAAATTTTTGCTGAAGATATGTTTGTTCAGGTATCCCAGACAATACATAAAGAAGTTACGGTTCACAGAAGTGAGGGTAACTCCTCCAATGGTTCAGATTGCTCCTACTCTTGGCCTAACTTCTTCTAATAATCTATCTTATTCTGGATGTAGGGTTTCTGAAACTTCTGCTTTGTAAAGAACCACCTGTCTTTTTCAATTTAACGATACTGCCATTTCAGTCTTCTTATTTCTGTGTGCCATCTAATCAGCCATTGTTTTCCTTTGGTGTGTTCTTTTGCACATCAAGGCTCTTTACATATATCTTGCTTTTAACAATAACATAATCTGGAGCTATTTAGGAGAACTGCTTCACCAAATTGTTTTTAGAATTAGCTACAGGATTTCGAATAGTATGCTATCTAGATTGTCTGAAATAATACTGTGGCATAAACATAATAGTAAAACTACAGAAGCTTGACTATGCCATTTATATAGAAATTTCAGAGAAAGACAGCAATCTTAAAGGAGTTAGAAATTGAATCATTTAGAATAGATACTGAACTATATTCTTAAGATAAATTTTAATGTGATCTAATAGCTGATTTTAATGAGTCCACTCTTTATTCTTTGCTTAGCTGTTTTAATGTTGTCCTTTTTCACATAAATATATGACTTAGTCATTAAAATATTCATTAAATCATCACTGTGTAGTATTTCACAGCACAGTGAAATAATCATGAGAGAGGTCTTTTCTGTGTTTGTTTATGGATACTTGAGCAAAAATACAGAAGGCAGACTCTCTCCTGTTCTCTTCCTTTCACTCTTTTTTTCTGTTAGATTATCTTGTTTGTAATTAACTACAAAGAGGAGTTATCCTCCCAATAACAACTCAGTAGTGCCTTTATTGTGCATGCTTAGTCTTGTTATTCGTTGTATATGGCATTCCGATGATTTGTTTTTTTATTTGTTTTTTCTCACCTACCCAAAAATGCACTGCTGCCCCCATGATGCACCTCTGCTTGCTGTTTATGTTAATGCGCTTGAACCCCACTGGCCCATTGCCATCATGTGCTCGCTGCCTGCTAATTAAGACTCAGTCGGCTGTCAAATCACTGAAGCGACCCCTCGAGGCAACCTTTGACCTGGTACTATGACCTTTCACCTTTTAGCTTGGCATGTAGCTTTATTGTAGATACAAGGTTTTTTTTTTTTTTATCAATTTTAAAATATATATTCCTTTTTCTGTTGTAAAGTTGTAAAGTACAATGAAAAACTGAGTGTGGTTTCCTGACAAAATTAGTGGAAAGATATAAGTACGTCGATGGATATCGTACAATGAAAGATTCTAAAAGCCCAGCAGCCCACATTCAGTTTGACTACATTGTAGAATGTTCTAAAGAAATACTTGGAGGACATTAAAAGTGTATTTTTGACTGTATACTTATGTACCTGTTTGGTTAGCATGGCTTTAGTGGTAGAATTATTTACTTTTTAATATTTATAGTTCAGTATTTAAGAAAAAAAAAACTTGCATGCTCTGGGACATTTGCATGTCTAGGTAGATCTGTGGGGAGGAGCAGAGTGGGGTTAGTTTTTATTTATCTATTTCAGTCACTCTGTACAATTAACTATTAACATTGCTTATACTTGTTGATCCTCATGGAGCTCGCAGTGCAGCTTTTCTTCTTTTCCCAAATCAATGGCTTCTCACAGAAAGCCTGAAGCATTATGGGACATAAAACACTTCAACGCATTATAACATGTGCTCTCGTACTAGTGGGGTTTTGTTTTGGACAAAAATAATGCTTCCTTTAAAGCTTTTATCTTGCTTTTTTTCTTAATTTTTTTGTTCATTGGATTTTTTTCCCCCTTGGGTAGTTAAGTGCTCTGCTGCTTGCTTGCTCATGCTTCCTAACAATTTTAGCCTTCAACTGATTTTTCTTTTTTCTTTTTCTCTTTTTACTGGTATTTGTTTTTTATACTCATTCACTAAACAGGGAATTCCTCAAGCTGTACTTCCCCCATTACCAAAGAGGCCTGCTCTTGAAAAAACCAACGGTGCCACCGCAGTCTTTAACACTGGTATTTTCCAATACCAACAGGCTCTAGCCAACATGCAGTTACAACAGCATACAGCATTTCTCCCACCAGGTAAGGGGTTGGGTTTGTTAATCAATGAATGTGATGATCCACGTAGAGTTCTGTTAGAGCAGTTAAACCACACCCCAAGTTTGTTCTTAGTCATAGATAAGAGGTAAGGTAAGGTGGTCCACAATGGAAGGTATCCCAGGGTATCTTATGATTTTCCTTAAAAACCTAAGAACTTTAGCTTAATGAAATAAGGATTAAAGATCAGTGGTGTTTTATATATTTATTTGTGTTTATATAATTTGGAATTGAAATATAGTTCTCTTCTCTTTCTTTTCTCTTTCCTCAATACCGTTATATGTCTGTCAAGCTATTTTATGATACTTTCCTGCTGTAAGACCCCTTTGCCTTCGTGATTCCATAAAGTTAATGTGAATTATATGAAATGACACCTGCGGTTTTGATTTTTATTATTCAAGCCTTTTTGTTTTCAAAGTCAAGAATGAAAAACTGACTGTGTTCTAGAGCTCTTAAAAAGTGCTCCTACTGGTACCAATCAGTACATTGCTTAAAATTACGATTGTTCCTAAGTTAATATAAAAATAGCTCTAAGTACCCAGTGATGTTTATATTGATTATTGGGTTATACATATGTAATTTCAGTTTATTTTCAATTTGGTCACATATACGTAATCTAGAATTATTCACACAGATTTAAAAGTTAAAAACACAGACTATTCATTTAGTTGCCTAGAAATTTACATTTTTATTCAGTCTGAATTTATTTCAGAAAATACATATTAAACCTCCTTATAATCTGGAATTTAACTAACCAGAAACTCTAATCTCACTTTCTTCTTTAGCTTTTAACCTTTATTTTAAAAATTAAGTTCAGGGATTTATTTAATAAAATAATTTTATTTTATTAATTAAATTAATAAATTAATAACTAGGTATGCATGTCAAAGACCCAGTTTCTAATACTATATTATACTGTATTGACAGTGTTTATAGTACATTAGGTTCATAATGCTATAAGAGATGTGGTAATTTATTTTTGATTCATGAACAAAAGGGTAGATTATGTTTACATTAGTTTTTACTGCTAAACACAACATTTTATACAGTGCATCTTTGAAAACCTGAAAACCAGCCATCTATGTGCAGAATTTATATGTAATAACATTCAATTAAGTAGAGTATTCTACTAGTTGAAAGTGCCTATGCCCCAGAGACCATGGATAAAATGACATCTGTACTTGAAATACTATCAAGTTGAAGTTTGTTCATATTAGAATAAAAATTGACCATTTTGATCTGTAGTGTGTTCAACTGCACTCTGAGGGAAAATTCACTTTTTTTTATGTTTTATAGTATTATAACTGTCTTCTCAACTTCTATAGTTTTTTGGAGATTTCCAGAATACATTAATCTTTTTGCCATGTACAAGTTGCCATGTCCTTAGATATTTGTGGTCTTCAACAAAAAAATCCATCAATTTTTCTATAGTCAGATCATAAACAAAATTTCAAGGGATTGCAGGTAACTACCATAATCTCTTTGAAAAAATTAAAAATTGTTTTTGTCAGTTTATTTTACTGTTTAAAACATTGTCATTAGAAATAACAGTTTCCCTACTTAAAATCCAAAAATAAAAACAAATCTGTCTTCTTCCCTATGTTATTTAAAGAAAACTGAAATAATCTGTCTTATCAGATAGGTTTTGCATTAGATTCTCCAACAACATTCAAATGAATATAGTCTTTTCCTAATAAATATAACCGTCAGTGGCATGAAATGTACAACCCTTATTTGTGACACTAATGTCTCCCTAGAATAGTTTTTAGTCTGTGGATAGACAGAACAAAAGATGCCAAGAAAGGATCAAAGTAGAGAAAACAAACACATGTATAAATCAGAATCACACCTATCCCTCTATTCTAGAAGATTAAACATTGCTATTTTAAATAAAATGTGCATCACTATATTAAAATATGCTGAAAATTGTAAGATATATTTGTATTTTTATGGTGCATTTTGCATCAGAGATATTCTATTCTTGATCAGTATCTCTCAAATATAGTCAATATATTATAAAACTATTATAGTAGCAATATAAAATAACATTTATTTGCAACTCATTTTTAAGGGGATTAAAACTGTAGTTTGACCTTTATTAGTCACATAAGCAGAAGTAGGTACTGCCTCCATGATTCTTTAAAAATATTTTAATTATCGTATAATATGTGCCTTTATGCATGAAAATTGATCCTATGACAAGAAAAGGTTAAAGTGGATAACTCATCTTTATTTCTTACGAACCACTTCATCAGACAGTCAGAAAGGAAAGAAGTCCAATGCAGGGAATGTAAACTCAAACGCCTCAGGGGCCAGACAAAAGCCACAAGTGAAGCAAGGAATAAATTGGGAGCTGTGAGGTCTGGGAGGCACTGGGAGCACAGGCCCAGTCTAAAGGGGATAGTCAGTGTTCAGACTTAGCCTTTTGTTGCCTGAGGGGAATATCTGCCTGGCAGGTAATATCTGCCTGCTGTGCACTGCAGACGCTTTGTGGCTCTATTTACATTATAATCTATGTGAAGAAGTATTGATGATGCGTATGTCTCCTAGGGTTGTTTGTACAAACTTGCATAACCTAGCACTGTAGCCCTGATGCACAATGTTGCTGGGTCTTACGACTTTTTCCAGATATCTGGACATTTGTATGTTTACATGTGAAATCTCCTGATTTTTAAATTTGGGCAATTAATTAAATTTTTAGAAACACCTTTTGAAAACTAAAGGAAATCCATCCTTCTACACATAGGTATGTAATCTCATGTATAACACCTGGGAGAAAAAGAATTTCGTTTTCCAAAGTCTAGGTTATTCTGTAGACAAATAATACAGACAAATTATATGATCCAAGCATCCCATATAACCACAGTATAATAATTTGGAAGGTATACCCTGAAGGTTTTATTGGGACTTGGAAGATAATGGAATTTGTTTAATTTTTTTTTTTGCAACTCTGAGTTTTAGAGCTGTAGTCTGCTACTTCAGTAACAACTGCAGATATGTGGATCTGTTGTGTTCAAGTTACAGTGAAGCGTGGTTGGTTAAACTCTTAGACAGGTGACTGTGTATACCGACAGGGTTGCTGGCAAAAGATCAAGGTTCCGTGAACAACCAGTCAGCTAGCCAAAAAAAAAAAAAAAAATGCTGTAGCTTTTAAGAAGTGAATTGAACTTACATGGCATCTACCCATCAAACCATCAGCCATCCATGCATGCTTCCATCCATGTATCCATCTGTCCTTTCAACCATCCATCTATCTTTCCATTCATTCAGTCAACAAACGTTGATTGCATGCCGCATGGTACACCAGTTTCTACACTAGGGATTGAAATCCTGTAGCCCAAGGGCAAAATCTAGTATGAAACATTTTGCTGTCTAGGAGTGTTTAAATAAAAACTAAATATAAATCCTTTAGACAGGGCACATACTGTACACTCCAGTTCTAAGCCTTACAACTCCTTATTGCCTTAGGCCAAGTTGTTTTACACATTTTGTTCAAAAGAACTACCTTTTATTAAGTGTTTACTCTGTGCCATGCTGCGCTGGGTGTTTTACATACAGTATATCATTTTTTTCTCACAATAACCCCCAAAAGTTGGCATTAGTATTTCCATTTTACCAAAGAGTAATTTGGGGCCTAGTGAGGTGCAGTGATTTGTCCCAAGTTAAATGGCTTGTGAGGTTTAAATAGAACTAGAACTTGGGTCAGGTGGACTTGGGTTAGTCTCTCAGTATCTGTGAGCTTATTACTGGAAGACCTAAAAAACTATTTGGGAGAGTGGAACTAGCCATTATTGATCACCTAACTCCCTGTCTGATGTTTTACACCCTCCATCTCATTTAGAGATGGTAAATATAAGTACTAGATTAAGTTTACACTGAAGTTTTTAAATAAATTTTAGATATATAATTTTTTTAACCTTCTCCCTTAAGGACTTAATTGATTATTTATACAGACTATGCATAATATAGGGTCTACTTACGTTGTAGGTATGAATTTATGTCACTTTTATTTACATCTTTTTTTCTTGAATTTAAATTAAGTCTAGCTGTAAACTCTAATCTCACTGGGTTGGACAGAAATACAGGCATTATTGGAATCCGAAACCCCATCTTCCTATCTCTTCCTTCCTCCCGACCCTACTGTCAAAGTGAGACCCTATGCAGTCCAGTATTCTCAAGTAGGCTACTCATTCTTCATTTTCAGTCACCACTGCTCACTGCTGATATCATCACTGTCCATGCTTGCAAGAGCTCTTGAAGACAGGTACTCCAGGCGTTCTGTGCCTGCCTTAGGTACAAGCATCCTTGCCTAAGTTGGCAAGGCTCACATGCAGCCCATGCCCTGAGAGTTTGCTGTCTATAGGGCTGTTGAGAAAGAACATACTCAACTACATGCTCAACTACTCGTGGACTTTGCAGACTGCCCACCACTTCAGTCTTGAGAAATTTTTCTCTGTGTCCTCCATTAGGATTTTTGCCTACCTGCCATCAAAAGATGTAAAAATAAATTTGCTTCAAACAATTTCTACGTTGGCTTGCATTACAACGCAATCAGGAATAAGTAAACAAAAGTCCAGGAGACTTTCTTAGGTGGGGGTGGGAGTGTGAGGGTGGAGCAGGTTAATAGGGTTGTTTTTATAAAAGGAAGAGAAAGCAAATATTTCCAGCTTGTCACTTTAATTATAATTAATAAGTACAAATATTTATAATTATATGTTAATAAATTATTTATAACTAATAAAAATAAAGAAGGTGCTGCTTGTTTGGATATCAATTTTGAGAATAATTCCATTGATTGTGAACTTTCAGTCCTAAAGTATTATATTATGTTTTTAGAAGACCTTAAGTCAGCTTTATACTTATCAGAATAAATCTAAATAAGCCTGAATTAACACGTCAACATTCCAACTTCCAACCAAATCTCCATTACAATTCTTTTCTCTCTTCTGCTTCTTTCCTTTCTCCTTGAAGTAATTGTAGCTATGCATACATGTCATTTGTGAATTACCATCCTAGTTGTTTTTCCTGCTTTTTCACACATACCAATTAAAATTTTTAATTTAAAAAGTCATATAATTAAAATGACACATTTCTCAGAAATACAGCATTCTGCTCTGCAAATATCTTTGTATGGGAAATTGGAAATTGACAAATACATTCTCTTAAATTTTGCTTTGTGCTGAAAATTGAAAGAAAAAAATTTAAATTGGCTATTTGTGTGTCATTAGTAGTAAATCGACCCATTTGAAGTAAAAGATGAATATTATGGTCATTTCAAAACTGATTTTTGTTTTTGGTAAGTGGGTCCTACAGCATTATGTCTTCATATTTGTGAGTTATTGCACCCTGGCTAGTATTTTCATTGCTGCCTTATATTTATTTGCTGCAAATCCCTCTGAAAACTGTGTGCATTGGTTATAATGGTAATGAGGAATATAACTCAAACTAAAATTCGCATCATTAAAAACTTCAGGGTTTCAGATAGTATAAGGTTAACTCATTTTCAGCATGTGCAGGCTTAATTATGCATGGGATGAAATACAATAGGCAAATTGCAGCATAATAATAAATAATAAATTTAAAATATATAACCTGTATATTTATACTGGCTTTAATATTTTTTAAATATCACATTTTTCTTTTTCATTCATCTTTTCTTTTCCAATCCTCTCACCCTCACCATTAAGAGGGTAATGGTTTCAGAAGATTTAGATTTAGCAAAATTTATGTTAAATTTTGCTTGTTCTAATGTCTCAAATTAACTTATTTGTTATTACTGGTTTGTTTCTGTTGTCTTTCACAAGTTTTTGACTCAGTAGTAGTAGCAAAGACAGAGATCTTTAAATGCCTTAAATAATACCTGTCAGTGTAATATTACTCCACCTGAGAGGATGCTTCCTTAGATCCATTATGAGTTTAATCACTGATCATTGTGCCCATAGTCTAATTGTGATAACAGACTAATTGCAGCTATTACAGGGATGCCAGTTAAGTAATCTGTGTTTCAGTTGGGTTTCTCAATGGCAGCTTTGTTTTGTAGGGCTATCTCTGACAAGACTCATTTGGCAGATATTTTTCGAACAAATGTTCATCCCAGATGCTACTAGTATATTTAAACAGGATATGCCAAGATTTAGATGGAAATATAAAATCATGTGATATTTTAAAACCTAGAATTCTAAAATAATCTCATGGAAAGAGCAGTAGTTTTGCATATGGGAAAGTGCCCTATACTTGGTAAAATAAATTTTCAGTATTTATATGTCAAAGAGAACAAGGACTATATGTATATAACGTTTATTTTTACTTATGGTTGGACAATTGTGAACATCAGTGCTAACACCCCATATGTAGTGTATGTATCTTCATAATCTCCCATTCAGGGTTTTTATTGATGTCTAATTAGCAATTTCTTGTGTGTGAAATTTTGTAGAGCATTTGCTACTCGAAGTAGTCTTGAGGGTCTAAACTAGTAATGAAAACCAGTTTGTTTTCCTAGATACTCACCAAGTAAACCAATTTGAGAGTTATAAGAAATTATTTTCCCTCTTAATACTTTTCTTAAACTTCAATTTGAAACTAAGGGGATGTAGAAATTTTCCTTTCATTTTATGTATAATTTATTGCTTGGTATCTCTCCCATAAAGTTCCTGTATGGATGATCACAACCCCTTCCATGTCAGTATGGATGCTGCTACAGTGAACAGGGAAATAAAAACAAAGGAATGAAAATTAATGTTTGGGTTTCATTATATTTTTAAGTCAGTTTTGTGCATTAAATTAGTTAGCACTTTAATAATAAATAATATCTCTAATTATTTAACATGTGCTAATCTAAAGATAACGTTAATACATCCATAAGTTAAAGTCAGAAATAGCAAAGCAGCCAGATGGTTAGTAACCAGATTAAAACAAAAAACAAATTACAATAGTATTTTAAAAAGAATTAAGTGGGTTTAAATTATTTCCAAAATACTTTATAGATAGCAGTTAAGAGAAACAAAGTGTACCAGCACACAGTTAAACTGGCTTTTATTCTTCACTTGAGACTAGTTCTAATTGATCACTGTGCTATTGTATGATTTGATTGTGCTGACAGTTACATGCCACTGTTCCCATAATAACAATTTTTCTTCTTTGTTCAAATGAATTTCCTAATTACACGTGTGATGGGATGTTTTAATTCTTTTCCCTTTTCAAATCCACCTTCCTGTTGCAATGCATGATGGGCAGGCTCAATATTGTGCATGACACCCGCTACAAGTGTTGGTAGGTGCCAGCTTTGTTTCTTGATTATCTTAAACCTATGGTGCACCTCACAGCCCCTCAAAATCCACTGCTAAGTTTAACTTGTATCTATTGGGCAAGTCCATTTCCCTTTTACTAACACCTGTCAATTAAATGCCATTTTCTATTTAATTGACACGGACTCACATAAATGTTTTCTTTACACACAATAGTTTCCTTTAGTCACCTTTGGTGGATTTTGATTGGACTATGAGTTCTGGTGTGTAAAAAAAAAAAAAAACTATCTCATAAAAGTAATATACTGTATATTTTTATAATAGTAAATAAAAATATTTCATTCAAACAGCTGTATATATTAAATAAATACTTGTATTTTAACTTAGATTTTGAATGTCTATGAACACTATATAAAATTCTTGTTTTTGACTTAGCAAATTAAGCCTGTTTGTGTCAATTTTCTTGATTTGATGGTAACAAGCTTTTTTTCCCCTTTTTTTTCCTCTTTCATCCCCCTCCCTCCCCTTCTCTTCTTGGAATGTTGTCCTGCTTTGCGCTGTGATTGCATGTCACTCGCTGGTGATGATGTCCTGTCACATGGCTTATTGCTGTGATAAATACCATGCCCAATTATCTCTTCCATGTTGCCATGGTTTCCATATTGCTACACTCTTCTGTATGTTTGCTTATATGATTTTCCCTCCGAAAGTTCCCATGGTGCACGGTGCTACGCCAGCCACTGTGTCCGCAGCAACAACATCTGCCACAAGTGTTCCCTTCGCTGCAACAGCCACAGCCAACCAGGTTTGCTAATTTACAGCTTTGTTTCTTAAAAACCAACTCTAATAGGGCTCAATCCAACAGCCCTTACGCACGTGGATTTCCCATTGAGGTCAGTGGGAATTGTGTGTACGTGAGGACTGTCGAGGGTGCTTTAATAAGCATGGGGTTTCAAAGATACCTCTTGTTGGCCTACACATTCTCTCTATGATGAGCAGCAGAATGCTTTTATGCCATTTGTAAGTGCTCCAAAGTTGTCGCAGCTCCATTTCTGAAGCTACTAAAATGATATTTACACAAGCAATTCTCACTTAGTCTCAACCAATCATGCAAGTATTTTGACCAATCAAAAATGGAATCAATATTAATGTTTTTATTAAAAACATTTGGTATATACAATATCTCATTTCTTCCCTAAATTCTTAATAAAACAAAAATATTTAAATGTATTACATATGCCACAAATGACCACTCTTGTAAATAGTTTGTTATAAATTCATTATAATTTGATTCATTTGAGAAGCAAATTGCATATTCAAAATAAATTATTTTTGTTGTTTTATTCTCAGTGCTTTAAATCAAAAATAAATAAGTGATTTTATTTTATAAATACCCTGCATAAATGTTGGAGATTTATGAAGGGGAAAAAAAAGAAATCAAGTATGGTTATTGACAGTTATTCTGTGTTCCGTACAAGTTTATAGGGTAACAATTGTGCAGGATACTTTTAAGTAAAAGGTGTCTGTTTCAAAGACTTAAATTTCATGATATACAAGAGTATTTAAAATTAAATGATTATTTAAACTATTTAAAATTTAAAAATTGACATTGATTCAACCAACATTTTCTGATCACATTTAAAATTATTTTCCAGAAAATATTGATTGGACTTGAATATAGAGATATATTTGTTATGAAAACAAAGTTCAATATAGTTGATAGTGTACAAAAAAATTTAGAGCCAAACCACATTTCAGATAACCCACAGACTAAGGTTAAATGTAGCCAAATGAATCTCAAAAGAACCAGTATCAGATGGGAATCAACATGTTGCCCCTTGGGAAGACAAGACCAGTTAGGAGACATCTGAATTTGTAGTTATTGCTGTGAAGAATAGCCACCCTTGTTTCTATAATACATCATGTTCTATTGATGAAGAACTTTCATCTATTAGTATAGCCATTAAAAACTTTCAAAATCAGAATGCCAAAATGGATTTATTTTAAGGTTTCACTCAAGCATTAAACATTTCTTGGCAAAGAGTCATGAGTTTATAAGAAGCTTGTCAAAATAGCCCTTGATTTATGCTAACACATCAGACTCATTTACAAGAATGCTAGATTGTGCATATGTGGCATGTTAGTAAGTGATCTTTGGTAGAAACATCGTAATGGATTCAATGCAATCCATTTATGTGCCGATCAATGATGATAAACTTTCCAGGGTGTACCATGTATGACTGTAGAATTGCTAGTGTAAGCAGAACTATAGCAAAGCAAATTTCAACATGTCCTTGGCCACCTGGGTTGTAGGGGACACTTTACTTTTTGCATTGTGCTGTGACCATTTCATGCATAATCTTGGGTCTTCATACTATTTTACAACCAAAAAAAGAAAAGGGAATGGATATATATATACACACATATATTATATCTACATATACATACATATGTATATGCCTACAGTACATTAGCAATGCTGGAAATAGCTGATGCCACAAAATGCAGCCTGCATGCATGCAGAAGTTTATAGCTGGCCCTTCATCTGCATCGATTGGTGTTGAAGGTCCTTGGTATGTTTCGACAGCCCCATCCTTGATGCTTCTACACTGTTGGGTGCAACATCCTGTCCTGCAGCAGCAGGAAAAATGGTATGAGAAGCTTCATTATGCTTGGAGCACATTTTCGTGCCATTTGCCAATGCTGTAAAATTGTATAAAATTGTCAGCTGAGAACTGCAAATAAAATAGGGACTTATTAATATACACGTCAAACTGTAGATTGTAATATGTTGAATTAGTCCAGGATGTCTAAATTGAAACAACAACAAAAAAATGCCTTCTTGTATGTGATTTCATTATTCTCCCATAAACCTTACTGAAATGGGATTAGTATCATTTTGTAGAAGAAACTTAAACATGGAGTAATTAGTTGTTTTACTCAAGGTCACACAACCAGGAAATGGATCACTAGTTGTAGAACCTGTGCTCTCAGTCCTCTGATGGTTCAATATTTGGTGCTAGTCCTCTCAGGTTAGCAGCCATCAATTTGGGGTTGGAGAAGAATTAAACTATAAATTTGAAGTTCTTGACTTTGGGGACTATTGAAATACTTCACTTCTATTGGTTTGTTATTGTATTTTTTCTCAAGTTCTTGAATTCTCTTGCCCATTGAAATACAATAAAAGGCGCCATCAGGATTCAGAAATATGTTCTGATGTAAACTTATACTCTTAATAGTTCTTTTGAATTACTGCTTTATAATTCTTACCTGGTATTTTTAATTTTGAAAAAAATGTTAGATACCCTAATTTGAATGTAAATGTTATAAATATGGTTGTACAAAAATAGGCAAGATATTTCCTACTCTGATTTCTGGATTATTACTAAGTAACTGAAACCACAGGGGTGTGTGTGTGTGTGTGTGTGTGTGTAGGCCAACAAAAAGGGCTTCTTTCAATTACTGCTCTGCATGAATTTTTGGTAGTTTGACTTCTCTTCCTAAAAACTGGTAACATTTATAGAATAGTATTTAACATAAAGATTTTTTAAAAATCAGCTGCTAATTTGGCATTTAAGTTTATATTAACTTACTGTTACATTGACCAGATAAGGACTTTCACCTCACAGCTGAATTTCACTTTTCTTAAAAATTTTAGTATTAAGATGTTTTCATCTCTTGGTTCTTGGCTTGCTTGCATGGATCATTCATTAAATAATTTTTTATTTGCTAGATACCCATAATATCTGCCGAACATCTGACTAGCCACAAGTATGTTACCCAGATGTAGAATTTTCATCACTAAACAGTAAGTTCATTATGTAATATATGGTTGTATATTCATGGTGTTATTTTTTAAGATAATAGTTGTGTAGTATACTTAAACTTTTACAAAATCTCTGAGAGAATATTTATATACAGCTCACATTTTTATCTTGAATGGTTATGAGGAAAGTCAGGCAAATTTGTAATGAATATGTTAATATCACTTGAATATACAAAATACTAAGGGAAAAATAAATATTTTTTATTTCATATTAGAAATAAACACAAGCGTAAAGAAAAAATATGACTTAAGAGTTATTAGAAGGTGTAGATCAGGGATTGGTAAACTTTTTCTTATAAGGTCAAATATTTTGGGCTGTGTGGGCCATATGGTTTCTGAGCAACTACTCAACTCTGCCATTGTAGCATGAAAGCAGACAGAGATAATATGTAAACAAATGAGTGTGGCTGTGTTCCAATAAAACTTTGTTTATAAAAATAGATAATAGATCGGATTTGACTAATAGACAATAGTTTGGCCGATCCCTTGCATAGATCGTCATTTTCTGTTTTTAATGTTTTTAATCTTTGGCTGAATCTCAAATGAGACTATGTACTCGCCTCATCTCAAGTATCACCATACACAGGGTCATTAGAATGTAATGAGTCTGACTTTATATAAATATATACACACACACCTATGTGCACACATATCCAAATGAATATTAGGTACTTCAAAGTAGTTATCTTTGGGATCATATAATTCTGAAAATGTTGCCATTGCTCAAAAAATAGTTTAAAAGTCTTATGTTTTGCCTTCAGAAACATTGTCTTTAAAACTTGCAAAGGTGCCCATTTTTCATCTTTAGGGAATATGTTTTATCCAATATGCATGCATTCAAGTTATAACATGCTCAGATGCATGTTGGATACTTTTATATATATATATTTGGAAAGAACTATGACATTTAAAACTGAATCTGGTAAATAAAATGAATGATCTTTTTTTGTTGCTTTCTTTCATTCATTTATATGTTTATTAACATATTTACAAATGAGTTTTTGGTGCTATTTTGTGTTATTTACCACGTCAGTGAGATAAAATTAGATAATAAGATAAAATTGTAAGTGTAAAATATATTCAGGATAGTATATTAAGAGAGGTTCAAAGAAGTTTCTCTTGGAGCAAAGATGAAGAAACAATTCTTCCCAACAGAGTCAGAAAAAAAGTAAATTTGGACAATGAAGGTGTCCTTCTATAGAAAAGGGAGGAGTAAGGGCCTTACAGAAGAAGGAACAGTGTGCCAAGTCAGGAGATGATGGTGGCAGAGAGCAAGTTCAGAGACCCTTGTGAATAGTAATCCATGTCAAGAGCCGGGCAATAGCAGAGCCCATGGAAGAGAGGAGGATGGGCAGAATCTGAGAGCCATGTAAGAAAGAAATGATAGATTCAATTTGAAAAGTACTGTCAAAGACACGCTGTAATCATGAATTAAATTGTTGAAATTGAATTTTGTCTATTTTATAAGCTCTCTCAAAGCAGTTCTGATACAAAGTTTCATGATTCTGAACAACAGCCACATTTTTAAAATAAGCACATTATTTTGTAGTGTGCAGATTTGGGAAAAGAGTTTTCTTTTTGATATGTTAAAAAAATCTGTTTCAAGCTCTTATCATGAATTCGGTATGTTTGGTATTTATATATGTAACTATTCTCTATTTCTTAGCAACAATCCAGCTTGAAAAAAATAATACCAAAAAACCATCAGTCCATCAATAATTAGCAAACCAGTGTGTGTGACTGTTTTGAAGCTCAGAGTCTTAATGTTCTTTTTACTTAACAAATGAGTGTTCATTTTCATTAGAAGTTGCAACATTTAAACTGATTTTTGCATCAGCAAAATGGTGATTTATTTTCAAAGTTACATTCTAAAGCATGCTTTTAATATGTAAAGATTCCTTGATGAGAACAAATTTCATGTAAAAACTGGAACTATTCACAAGTACATTGCAATATCTATTAAAATTTAATTTGTGAGGAATTGTTTCTTAATTCATAAAGAATGATTTTTTTTTATTTTTCTTGGCTTTAGGAGAAAAATACCCCCACAAACTTTGAATTATCCAAAACAGTCACTTAAAGTATCATTCTTTTTTTTAAAACATCTGCTATGCTAGTCAAGCACCCAAATAGACTGAATCTTCTTTAATAAAACTTACGCATGGATTTGTAGGCCAAATCTTTACTCTTGAAACCTACTAAACTTTAAAAACGAAGTAAAGTCAGTTTAGATTCTGCCCCACAACAATAGTGTTAAAAAAGAGCTCAACTATATTATGCCCCTTGATTCTGCAAATGTCTTTTACATGTTTAGCTTAGTATTAGGAAATTTTTAAACAGAGTCTGCAATTTTATTAAACTGTATATGTCATTTCATTCACATAGAGATGATAGACAAATTTAGATCCATTTGCACTTGTGAAGTGGTTTTTGTTTCTACGTGAAGATATACTGACATACATGTAAATACATTGTTTAATCAAGAAAGACAATTTTCACATTAAATATATATTGGAAACTGCTTTTGGATATTATCTGCTTTAACGAAGATTATCTCTTTTTCCTTTGTAGATCATACTAAAGAGGAAAGGACAGTGTGCTTGGTTAGAGTAAAGGACGAGGTCATTAGCCATATTGTATATACCGTCAAGCAACACACACAAAAATCCCTCAGCCACAAGACATCCACATATTGCATGTTAACCAGAAGAAAAGAAAACATGGAAATCCACTGCACACTGTTGCCTATACACTTTGTACATTTAATTGGTATTTGTGCTGAGGTGGTATTCCTGTCTAAAAGAACAACATCGTCTTTCTTTTCTAGCACAGAGTTATGCATTAAAATATGCATACCTAATTAGTTTCCTATATATTCATGCCATCTTGAAAAGACAGACTATGGTGTAACCATGATTCTATTATGTATTGGTACGTCTGTAGACCAAGATATGGTTTTTTTAAATAAGTTTATTTCTTTCAAGGTTTACAAATAACAAAGGTGCACCTTGTATTTAAAATTGCCATTATAGATGAGAGCGTGCATGCACAGTCATTTTTGTTTAAGAGTAATATTTTTAATGTAATAGATTGTAAGATGTGGTGAGGGAGGGATCTGACAGAGATGAATGTGCCAAGCAAAACCACAACTGTGTATATTTTAAAGCACATCATGGCTTTAAGTACCATGTTGCTAAGGATTCTCATGAAGTGCCATAGACTGTACATCAAATTAGAGTATTATTTCTTCAGTGTTATTGTTTTCAGAGCCACATTTTGTTGCTTATTTGCTAGTACTAATCAGTCAAAGGGCACCATTCTTTTTTTTTTGTTTGTTTTGAAACCAAAGCTGTCTCAGAAATGGCCAATTTAACTTTACAGTAACAATAGACAGCACAACACAAACTCTCTCAATACAGATAAACTCACACATACTGGAGATATATAAAATAGAGATATATAAAATTATCTTAATGCATTGTAGTGTAATATTTATGCATACTATACTGTATAACATGTTATTCAAAAGGGATATGCCATTTCTGAGACACGATAACAAAATGTTTGAGAAAATTATTTTGCTTCTATTTATAGCCTCTGTCAAAAGTCAAAAGACTATAAATGCTTTGCAAAAATGGTTTCACGTTTGCTTAAATGCTTCATCATAGTCACATTCAAAATAGTGACTCTAAACAAAGAAGAAAGCAGCACTGTCATCAGATGCATGATAAACCAAAATATGAAAATGGGAAATGTTTAATTAACCTAGTAATTGGGTGGGTTAAGTACATGGGTGACTTTTATATGTGATTTTTTTTTGTTTTGTTTTGTTCAGATTAACTGCTTATAGCCTTAGAAAGCCTTTTACAAAATTAAAAAAAAAATAGATGTGCATTCAGTTTTTAAGAATGGATTCATCCAAAGGAATTCCTTTTTTTGAGGTTTGGATGTTGCAGCTAGTAAAGGATATTTTTGCTCTATTCAGCAGTTCTAAAAATTGCTGAAGTAGGGGCCAGGTCACTGGTAGTTATAGTATGGAATGGGAGAAGTGAAAGTTCAGTTATAGAACTTTCCATACTTCCAAGTTTACTGCAAGTTTTTATGCTTGAGAGAGATGCTTTCTAATATAAGACTGATGTGTTGATTTTACTGATTGTACTGTACATCTATTAAAGCCTTAGATTATTACATTACGGGTTGGAACCCATACCAATGTAATTTCAATCGTGTTAAGAAAGTAATGGTGACTTCACATGTTATTGTAGTTAGTTACATTATAGAATATTACTTATTTTTCTTGTTAAAATGTAGTTTTTCATTTCCTACATTTATTAGATTTTCATTTTCTATTAACAATTGAATACCATTTCAGTTTATATTGTTTTATTAGATTTTACTGATGAATTTTTCAAAATACAAAAAAAATTAAAGTAGTTTTTCCTTCATAACATAATCAGTTTTGAATTACATGTAGTGTCATATGAATATTCGTATTGTTAACTAAATGATTTATATTTTACTGATTTAATATTACAGTGTAAGAATGTCAGTCATTGTTAGTTCTCGTCTAGTTTTCATTAAAAGAACAAAGATCTTTTATATGGATATCTTATAAATATATAATCATTGCTAAGTAAGAAGTTAAGTTGTTGCTATCGCAACAATCCTGGCAGACAATTGAGTAATATTTTGATGATTTATTTTGTTTGTAATTAGTTATTATAAGAAGATCTAGATCCTAGATATTAGAATAAAATTTATTTTCTACTGTATCCATTTCAAATGTTAAAGTATTGTTTAATATTTTTGAAATCCCTGAATATCAGGCCTTGTTATAAATAAGCTGCATAATCAATAAATAGAACAAGGGACTTTTTGTTGATAATCCAAATACTCAAAGTTTACGTAATGAGAATTATAGCGTGTGTGCAAACTCTTGAGGGTTGATTATGCTGCAATTTAGCATGTTGGAACGTCTAGAGAGAAGGTTGACTTTTTGCACTTCTGTATATAGTCAAAAGAGAGAAACCTGTATAATAGTAAGATCTTATTTTGAATAAAAACGTCTATAATTACAAGGAGTTTTGTTAAGGCTAATAAAATGACAGACTGAGCAAAATTGCTTGCAAAAGTGGCACAGAGTTAGCACTCCATACCCTTTCAAACATGTTGCTTTGCTTTTTTGTGGACAGCTTGTAGTTTGCCAGGATTTTTTCAGCTGGAAAGATATGCCATCCTTTCAAAATCTCATGACTGACAAAAACTCCATTGGGCCAAATCTGCCTGAAGATCATTACCAAAAATAGCAGGTACTTCGACCATTAAGGTGAAATCATGGATCAAATATTCCTTACATTTTTCAAAACTACTGCATGTTAAAAACTTCAACAACAAAAAGAAAGAAAGAACTATACTAAGGACATGTATTATTCAAATCAGTTTCTGCCAATTTCAGTGGTTTATTGTTCACAAAAAAAAAATCTTCAAAACAAGTATTGACTTTCACAAAATTTAAACCATAAACAGGCAAACCAAACAGCACACCGTAGCTATAGTTGTTATGTGATTGTTTTTTAATTGCTGTAGGATGCCGTTCTTTCAGCAGGTGAAAAAATAAAACACAGTTCAAATTTCACGGTTTTAATTTTCAACTCAGAAGCACTCAAAAAAGCAAAATGTGATCATGGCACTTGTTTAATGAATTAATGTATCCAGCCTTCACTCCAGCTGGTTAATACTGTTGCACTTATCAGCAACCCTACCACTTTCATCTGCTGAAAGGACAAATGTGCTTGGTTTTACTATTATGTAATCACAACTTACTTTCTGCTTGTAGTTGCTTAAAGTTATGTATTTTGTCTTGGGCTGCAATTTGTTTTATGCTTATTTTATTATTACTGCAGTAGTTGACTTTGCTGTATGGAAAAATAAAGTGAAATTGCCCTAATAAAACTTCTCTTTCTTAAGTATATTTGTGTGTCTGAGATTGAATAGTAAATTATTTTTGCACGTTTCATGTATTCATGCATGGATATCTTCACAAAAATATTGAGTTATAAATTTGTTATTTGGTTTTAATTGATTCCAAGGAAGGTGATTACTGTCTTTCTCACTGATCATTTTTTGATACTGAGGGTGAGAATCTGAATCAGGATGCATTGCCATCCTGTGCCTAATGTTTTCTGAAAAATCTTGCCCTCTGTTGCTCTGACACTGGAACTGCTGATTAAAATGGTTTTGGGTGTAGGAGTGAAAAACTAACGAAAAAAACAACTTCTCTTATCAATTCTAGATCACTGTGTTTCTATTAAAGAAATATTATTTGCCTGACTGCTCCAGTTGACTAGCACTGGAAATCATTTCAATAATGAAATAGACGATAGCGTTTGATACAGAGGGATAAAAAGGTTCATGCATATACTCCACTAAGCCAAGCCATGATGTTACTCCTGATTGTGTGTGTGTGTGTCTGTGTATGTCTGTGTGAATTAGTTTTTTAAACAGTAAATTAAAGTTCTGGTTGGAGTGAGGCTTGGTATTCTATACAGGCTTTGCAGTTTCTATAAATAGCCAGGGAATGAATATCAAAGTTCCAATGTTACAAAATTTGCACATTTGATCATTTAGTACTACTTTATGTAGTTTATGCCACTGGATATTTGGTCAAAGGCTGCAAATTCTCCTTTGTAGGTTGATGACTTTTCTTCTAAAATGTATTACAATAAATATATTAATAGGTACATTATTTGTGGTTAATACAGTTCTGTTCCTAGTTGAGTTCTGTGGGACATTTCTGTTATTTTCAGTAGGTCCAACTATTCTAGGTGCTGCTTGTCAAAAACAGAATGGCCACCCTGGAGGTGACTCTCTAAAGCAGAGGTTCACAACCTTTTTTGAGTCCCATCAAGACATCTGGCTGTCTCCAGTTAGTGATACGATTTGGGGGATTTTGTAATTGAAAACAAAATACAATAACAAAAAGCCATTGTAACTTTTGCAGTACTTTAAATGAAACTGTATTTTATTAATCACAACAGCATACACATGCATCCGAGAAATGATGTGTGGGATGTTATTTATTCTTCAGACAACACTTACTGTTGAGAAGTGGTTATTGCAGAGCCCACATTTGGTCCTGAGCTCACAAAATGGGACTCAGAAGTCATTAGTTTCTTCGTTCTCATTTGGAGAACAAAATCACTCGCAAAGCTATTACTTCATCACAGACTCTTGATACTCAAGGAGTTTGCACTACGGAATGACACAGAAGGTCAGTGACGTGACAGTCTGTAAGTTTACTGAGGCACACATGAATAGTAGCTTCCTTCATGCAGGAATTGGTCACTTAACATGTAAGTGAATCTGTAAGACACAGCAACAAGATTTTATGATTTTTCTGTTTGTTATTACTCTACTCTCTAAAAGAGAGTCTGAGGCAGTCACTTTAAAATTTGAGGTTGTCCACTATATGCTCTGGAGAAAATACTATGTTATAACACTGTTCAAAAATTTGAAAACTTTTGGGAAAGCCTAGAATATATGAATTTTAAATGTCTAAAATCTATTGTAATGACATCATGGAGAGGTCCAAAAATGTGAAATTCAGAGATTCAAATGTCAAAGGATTTGCTTTGAGCTTTCTCGATCTGTCAGAACATCACTGAAATGCCTCCCTGAAATGATTTTAAAGTGGCCACTGTGCCAAAGCCATCTTTGGTCCAGCCTCTGGTATGCATTCCTGCAATGGTAGGCCCCAACCATCCCTAAAAGGGGCCTTGGCACCAGCAGCTCTTAGGGTGAATGCTGAATCTGAAGCCACCCTCAGATCATGACTGTCCAGGGCCCAGTGGGACACAGCTTCCCCCTCTGAGCTTCTCAAGAGTTGGGCTCTAGGTTCTCACAAAGCCCTGTATACTCTGAACTCCTGGAAAGCAGCATCCAAGAGTATCCTGGGGCTGAGCTGGTCTTGGGGCCTTGGGAACTCTCTTTCCAAGTCTACTGCTAAGCTTCCTTGGCATTGTCTTAGACAACATCATTTTACCCTGTTCTACCCACTCCCAGGGGGGCCAATGCGAACAATGTGCCAGGGCCTACTTCTTTTTGTCTTCTGCCTCTTCTAAGGAATTTGACTCTGTCTTGTAGTCCCAGACCTCCAAGCCTCCCCCATTTTGTTGCATAAGCTTTTTATTTGTTAATGTAGTATTTTTCTTTTGCTAATGAAATGTTGGGAAATGGGAAAAATAGCTGTTGAATTTATCATTTCAGGAAAAATTAGCGGTGGCAGGTTAGAACCCAGAAAGAGAAAGTCTGTTACTATTAGTAACTAGTAACCACTAAATCTTTCAGAAATGATTTACTGAAGCAAGGATGCTCAGTTACTGTCTTTCCCCCAGCTGGGTTTCATAATAACAAAACCTAGAATTTCCTTTTTAACAGATATAAAATAAACCTGAAGGTTTATTTATGGTGGTTGGGAGCTACCAGGTTGTTATGTAAATGTTAACTGCCACTCTCAGTCAAGTTTGCCTCTCTGTGGAGCCCTGGAAGCCCTGGGATGTTGAATAACTGAACTTGGAACTTAGAAATGGAGAGCTCAATGGTGGGGTTAAACTGGAGTTTTGGGTTGGCTTGTATGATCCACTGTAACAGGCATAATTTCACTTGAGGGAAATTTTAATTATTGCAGCTACTGCCTATGCAATGGTCATGAGTACCTCTTCTAGGAAATAAAAAAGCAGCCACAGAAGAAAGTATGTTCTTCATAGGAGGGTCCCACATCTATGTGACTGCTCAGGCCCAAGTGCCTATTAAGTCTGTTCTGGCACTAGATATCCAGTTACCATGGGGGAATTAAATATTGAGTTAAACCCCCCAAGTTACAGCTGAAAGGCAAATTGCCTACACCAGGACAGCTGTGACCAAGATTGTCCATGCAGACAGGATATGTTCTCTTGAGAGCCACCATGAACTTGTCTTTCTCCTAAGTCTGAAAATAGGTGATCAGTCTGATGTAGAAGAATATACTTGAACTTAAATTTAGAGCAATAAAGTGACACAGACCCAAAAATTTAGCCAAAGATATCCGAAGTCCATTGAGTCTGGCACACAGTACATTAGTCTAGAAGAGATTATAAGCTTATTAACTAAAGTCATATAGTGAGAGAGTGGCAAAGCTAAACAGAAAACCTAGACCTCTGAGGTCCCATAATGTAACACGAATTCAGGTTTAAGATGAAAGTACAAAGAGGTATGTGGAACCAGAAGCCTGCAGTAGAAGTTGAACGAATGGAACCTTAATAGTTCACATCTCACAGTCAAAATATGAACACTGCCAAGGGGCCTTCACTAACTGGGGGAAACCCAATGTTAGTTTGCTTTGCTGCCAGGTCTCTTCCTTTCTCAGGTGCAACCAATTCCCAGGTATAGGGTTGTGTGGGCTCCGAAGATAAATGTCCGTAGTAACATCTGGAGTGTTGAGAACCGGAGCAGAGAGAAGGGCTGATTTCCACAACCTCGTGTTTGGTAAGGATAAGTACTTCCCGAGAGGCCGATACCACAGATGGTGGTAGGAAACTGAAACCACACAGGAATACCATAACCTAAAATGATTATTGTTTAGATGTGCATCAAAAAGTCCTTAAACTCACAAAAATCAAAGCTACTCATTAGAAATGGCACTGAAACACTGGGAAACAGTACAATGGTTAAGATCAAGGGCTCTGGAATCGGAACACCTGGATTCATGCCTCAACTTGTCAGCTCTTTGACCTTGGCAAGTTACTTCACCTCTTTGTAACTCAGTGTCCACTTTAATGGAATAGAAACAAGAATATCTATGTCGCAGGGTTGCTGAGTGGTTTCCAGACTTTGCTGCAGATTGGAATTATCTGGGATATTTTTTAAAAGTACTGGTTTCTACTCACAGACATTCTGACTTAATACGGAGGAAACGACTGGGTTAATGCTTAGAAAGGTGCCTGGCATAGGGCAAGTAATTGATACATGGTAACTATGATTTCTATTTTATTTTCTCCATTTTGAAAAAGCACATAATCTTTAACTTTTCATACTAGTTCTTGGATTACACATCCCTTTCAAAGTAGGCAGGTACACGCTAGCTCCATCCATTTGTGTTATCTGTAGTTCTTCCTTTCCTGTTCAGCAGTGAACTATCCTCCCATAGTTCACCACCACAACAGGTCCTGCTGTTGCTTCATTGGTGGTGAGTATTTCAATAATAGAATCAAGTACTTTTTTACTGACTCCTAAAATTTTGATTTCTTTGTATAGTTCCTATTCCAGCTTGATATGATCACAGACCATACCCAACCCATGTCAGTTTAGCAGTATCCATTTAGAAATAGCTAAGCTTGGATCCTTTCGTGGTTCGTAAGCATGATGATTGGGTTCTCACGTGCACATGTGAGATGTGTCTCCCTCAAGACTTGTTACAACATTGGCACATTACCTGTCTACAGTGGAGGAAAAAAAGAAATATCTAAGCTTAACTATTTGAATCTTCTTTTAAATATTTAAACTCTGTTCAAGATCAAATAATAGAATGGATGTATTAATTATCATGAAAATTGTGCCATTAAATAATACTTAAAATATTTTTATTATATCCGTCGAAATAATGCTAATAATACTTGAGTGACATATATTTCCATGTCATACTTTGTCATAGGTTTATTTTAGATGCATAAATTAGCACTGCCCACTCAACATACATATATTAAGAGTCTAGCTATGTGCCATGCTAGGCTCTGAGATACAAGGATGAATGGCAACAACCTCACAGTGTAATGACTAAAACAAGATACGCAGACTGTGTAATTTCATCTGAATAGACACTTACGTAGTATTCCCACCTCCCTTACTAGTCCCAACCTCTTTAATGGTATCACAGAATAATTCAGAATAAGTATAAATGAAAACCACCCTTTCTTCTAGGATACAATGATGTGACTACCCTACTCATTGTCTAACTCGTTAATTTTATCCTTAAAAAGTAATTCAAATATTGAAAAAGTATTTATGAATAAATATTTTGATTGCAGCATTTTTTATAATAGCAAAAACCATAAATAGTCTATGTTTCAAGTTAGGAAATGATTTAGTAAGTTATTATATAGTGTTATATATTTAAGAATCATTTTTTCAAAAATGATTTAATATTCTGGGAAAATAATTTTAGTGGTAAGATTATAGGAGACTTTAATTTTCTGTGTTTTTGGAAACTTCTAATTTTCTGGTAAAGATTGCTTTTCATTTAAATTCCCTCATATCTTATTTCTTTTTATTTTTTAATTTGAATTACATTTTTCATAGACCATTTCCCCATTTAGGTGAGTCAGTTTGTCAAATTCAAAATATTAAAATGTCTTATAAAATACACACTTTATCACTCTTAGTTGAAAAGTTATAGAAAATATCTTGCCAAATCGGTAAAATATATATGTTCTTTTAGGGAAAAATAGCAAAAGGATGTTAATAAAACCCCTTTTAATCTTAATCTTTGATCTTAATTCTATGAAATTGTAATAGTTTCCATGTGATGAAATCTTCTCAGTTTACGTTTTCTTCATAGCAAAAATTTCTATTTTAAATTAATCAAATAATTTATTTATTTAGATGGTTATCTCCTCACCCTCCCAAACCTCCCAAAAATACTCTGAGTCATCAGAATTGGTTAATATCTATTAATTACACTTTTATCAAAAAAAGACAACTGTGTGCAAAATACCTAGGAAGAACTGCAAACTACTAACCAGGGAGATGAGAGCAAGGTGTTTTTCAAGAAGGTGACATTTGAACAGAGATCTCAAAGAAGTAAAGGTGGCATAACGTGACTTTGTTGGCATACTCTTTCCAGACATCTTTGCTGTTGGATGCTGACTCATCCTTCCTGCCAAATTAAATGTCACTGCATCCAGAAGCACTCTTCTTTTCCTTCCGGACACCATGAAGCACACATTATTTCTTGCTCTGTTTTCTCACAGTGTAATGCTTTTACCTCTATTCCAGTATTCATTTTGTTTTGTCTGATATTACAGGTTGTTTATAATTTGGAATCTCTCCAAAGACAGGTACTTTCCTGCCAGAAGGAACTAGTCTTACTCATCTCTGTGTGGCACTCAGTGCCTAGCACCAAGTTTTATATTTAGTAGGTGCTAGTTGATTGTTTTTACTTGAATTTCAATTAAATCTGTCTCCTAGTTTTGATTGAAAATGCAGATTAGAAACATTCTATCGAACTGTACATTGCAGGCTGTGAAAATGATGCAACCAGGGAGTATCCTAGAAGGGTTGATAGGATTACAATGCCTTCTGTTCTTTGAAAAATAGTCTGGAGAAATGAACTGATATTTCCCAGCCCACACCGCACCCCAACCCCCCTTAACTGTACCACCAAATAGTGTAATTTAGAATGTGTTTAATTAAAACGTCTCTTTTTCTTGAATACAAAAATGTGATTACCTGACTCACTGTATATGGAGAGAAGGATGTGAGAAGGAATAGTCTGGTAAGCGTGGTATGAACATTTTCTTACAAAGATGAAAAAGAGAACATACCTGTACAATCTTTCTACATCCTTTAAGATATTTCTAAGTCTCAACTTCAGAGTCTGTTGCCTTGCATCCAAATGCCTTTCCTTGCCATCTGCTGAACTGTTTTTATGTTTTTGTTTCTTTTCCCTGGCACCTAGAGCCAGCACCTCTATTAATTAACATCAACAGCACAACATGGGAGGAACATAAGCCATTTACTTGTGAACCAATTATAAGAATTGCAGTGAACGTGATTGATACAGAATATATACCTACAGCTTGGCTTGAATGAGTTTTAACATATCTATCTTACTTTAATTAGCTAGATTTTTCCCCTCCCTATTCTCTTTATATTATCTCACAAGGCTCTGAGCTGTGATCACTATTTTAGGCTGTCTTGGCTCCCACGAGAACCCTTGTTGTAAAAAAGTGTATTAAACAATTACTTCATTTGATAGATTACTTTCATTTGAAGATTTAAAGGAGTCTGGGAAGACACTCTATGTCCCTACAAATAATGTTCCCACTTGTGCACGGCCAATACCCCTGATTAAGAAATGAATTTTTAAATTCTATAGTTAATGAGATTTAAATACTTTAAAGAGACTTTGCAGAAAAATAACTTAAATCCATATTAGTTTATTTCCTTTTTTCTCCCATCATTCCTCTCTTCTACCCTTCCTTCATCCTTTTTTATTTCTGTTCCTTCTGTAAGAATGTATAGAATGCTAATTTGTCAGGAACTGTGGTAGACATTGAAGACAACATAATTAATCCAAGTAAGTCTCTATACTCAAAGAACCAAAGAAGAATGGGCAAAATGTATGTGTCAACAACTAGTTAAAATACAAACTGTATTTTATTTCACTATAATCAATACACTGAAAGAATATGCAGAGTGTTATTGAAAAGGAGAGAGAAAGGTCATTTATTCTTAAGGAGCAATGGAGGAAAAGGAGCCCGGAAGATGGATCTACGGTTGCTGGAGCACAAACTTCCCCAACTTCACAGTCTTCCCAACTTACACAGTTTTCAGTGTAATGCCCAACTTTTTTTTAAATTTATTTTTTATTTCAGGAAAATATGAGACTATAGACATTTTGGTTACATTTTATATCTTTGTCTCTCCCTATCAAGGGTGAGAGGTATTCCCATCCCCTCCACAACGTAACTTTTTAAAAGCATTATCACGTTCATAAGGATAAGGAGAATACTACCCTATGCATTCTATAATCCGTGTGCATTCTTCAATCTTAAGTTAGTTCAATCCAAATGTGATAATTACTTGCATTTTGGTGCCACAAATTCTGATGATACTGTTTCTTTAACTTAAATTGATTGGATATGTTGGTACAATGTGGCTATATCTTTTAAAATTCTCTCATTTGCTAATATCAAGCACCTATTTACCACATGCCTGTGTATATGGTTAAAATATTTGAAATACAAATAAGGGAAATTATTAAAATACTTGCCTCATTGAATTTTTTCAAGACTCCAGAACATAAGACAAATTTATTAGTATATTTATGTGTCTTATTTCAAATATGAATAGGTAAAGATGAAGGTACATGGGTTCCCACTGGGCCTAATAGTTATTATTATCCTTAGCTGTACATGCAGATGCCTATAAGGTGAAATTATTGCTTTTCCAGAACCTCAGACTTGGGAAACAGGCAGCCTGAAAATCATCTATGTGATACATCTTAATAAATTTAACTGTGCTAAAATTAAGTAAATTTGGTTGAACAAAAGATAACATTAAGAAACTGAAAAGGCAAGCCACAGAGGAGAAAAGGTATTTGCAGCCGAACAACAAAGGACGAATAAACAGAATTTATGAAGAATTTCTGGAAATTTGTTTAAAAACACCTGACAACCCATTAGGAAGATGGGCAAGGGACTTGTGTATGTACTTTATAAAAGAGGTTATTCAAAAGCAAAATGAGATACTGCTATTTACTCCACCCAATTGCTAAGTAAAAAAGTCATATATCAGGTATTGGCAAATATGTGAAGTAAATGAAACACTACGTACTGCTGGATAGAGCACAAATTGGTACAGCCACTTTATAAAATGGTTTCTGTTACTTACTGAAGTTGAACACCCACATAACCTATAAGCCAGCAAATCCACTCTTAGGTTTATATCCAACAGAAATGCCTGCATATGCACCAAAAGACTTGCACAGCAATGCTCCTGTGAAAGCATTAGAATTAGAAACAGCTCCAAATCAGAAACAACCCCAAAGGCCGTCAACAATAGACTGGATCAAAAAATGGTGAAATTCCATTTATAAAATGGAATAATATCAATCGGGAAGGTGAACAAATCACAGCAACATGCAACAACATGGATGAAACTCACAGAATGTTGACTGAATAAAGCCAAACATAGAAGAAAAAATGCACTCTTGCCCCATTTATAGAAAATTAAAATCACAGCAAAGTTAAACTATAGTATTTAGAAATGTATACTCAGGGTTTCAAATGTAAAGAAGAGCAAGGGTGTGGATTGCAATAGAATAGGGGCAACGAGAGCTGTCATAGCATATTGGCAATGTTATATTTCTTTATATGAGTGGGAGTTACTTGAGTGCTCATTTTTCTGTGACATATTAAGCTACACATTTGTATTTTACATACTTTTCCTGTTTAGCTGTTATATTTTACAATATAAAGATGAAAAAACAAAAAACCATAAAGGGACAATATAAATTTTTAATTTTCACAACAGGTGAACTTGTAAGGTAAATTCAGAAGAAAATATTAACACCTCCTGACATGGAAGACTCATGCTAGGAAGGTAGGAGTTAATTTTTACAGATAACAGTTGAAAATATACAGACATTTTTTCCAAAAATTAAAAAAAAATAATTGTCTTAAGTCACAGAATTTTTCTCTTACTGAAAAGTTTCAGTAAATGAAAAATAAGTGTAGAAAGAAATATTTTGCATCAGATTATACTTAAAATTTGCACATATTTCATTGATGCAAAGATCTAAGAAAAAAATTATACATAAACAAATGGAAGAAAGTGTATTCTTCAGTTTGACTATTCCCCAGATACCTAATTAGTATCACAAGTGAGAAAGCAGAAAGGAAACTTAGGCGAATGGGCAGAATAATATAAACCACAGCAACAAACACCATTTGTCAAAACTGTGTTCTCCATATCCAAATTGAGGCTTCAAAATGATTTAAATTTTTTCTGATTCTGTAACCATGCTATTTACGAAACATGAGATGAAAATTAATTAAATCCTTCATATGCAGAGATATGTATCAATATTTTGCTTTTAAAAATATCAAATGCACTTGTTTGGATCATGCTAAGGGTTACTGATATAAGAATCTGTTATACAGAGACATAAATCTATAGCAGTGTTTATCTCCAAAAATTTGTTTGACAAGATTATATTCTCATTGAAACAAATGTCCAAGATTAGTTACATTCACATTTTCTTGATATATTAGTTCTCTGTTTGGGTTTCAATTTTGGGGTAGTTTCTTATTATCTTGTTTCTGTGCATTTTTTTCTCTTTTTAACCACCTGCAGGAACTGTGGGCAATGTGCATTTCCAGCAGATGTCAGCGTTGGCGTTTGATGCAATTTAGGAAGTTCTCCAAACTTGAGGCCTTACCTTGAAGATGAGCAGAGTACCATGCAGATCCTCAATGCTTGTCAAGGGTGGAAAGGCTTTCTGGAGAATTCTGTTCTTTTGAAAGACAGTAGCTTCAGAAATCTATTGTTTTAGGTTAGGAAACAGATATGGCTTTAGCAGTGTTCTTCTCTGTCTTTGAAATTTAATGTGTTCTGGTTATATATTAATTACCTGCATTTATTCTTCCTCTTGCTTTAAAAAGCATACAAACTACCTATTCCTCTCTCTGAATGTTTTCCTGAATGATTTTTTTTACTTGAAGAATTTCAATGTGTTTATGTAAGAAAAATATATTAGCACTTACCCAGTATCAAAGAAATAGAATAGGCTAGCTGCCATTAAAAAAGACTTGTAATTATAGAGTTAACTTCTATCACAAGGTATAAACAAGGTACTAAGAATTCACAGATAAAATGCATGTAAGGCACATAGTACAGGGTGTGGCACATAGTAGGTACTCAAAACGTTGGCTATTATTAGTAGCTAAAAGTTGACTATGAGTAGAGGTACTCAGATTTTTATTGGGAAAATAAGTGAACCAATCTTTTTTTTTTCAGTAGTAGCTCACCAATGTTTGGTATTTGTGTAGAAACTGCTCTATCCCTTAGGAAAGGGAACATGTCAAGGAAGGCATTTCAAACAGCTTTCTGTTCTGTGTGTCTTGCTATTTGATTTTGGATCATGTTCATATGTTATCAATGAAGAACCAACTCAGGTTCAAGAGCACACGTAAAGGAAGACAGGCTTGAAAAGCAAACTGTGAGAAACATCTTCAGCTCAACAACAGTTAGGGTAGTTTCTCATTATCGTGTTTCTGTGCACCTTTTTTTTTTCTTTTTTAACCAACTGCAGGAATGTGGGCAATGTGCATTTCCAACAACAATATGCATGTTTCCAACAGCAGCGCTCAAGCAGAGAAAATCAAGTTTATTGCAGATTTTGTCAACGTGAGCCTAGAAGCCAACATCCTACTTGAAAAGGCTAATCACCCAGTAGCCCTACTTTCCCTTCTTGTCTTGTGAAGAATAGTGACTCCTTTCCTAGGTCAGAACTAAGAATAAAATGCATCGCTTGATGGAGAGAATGGGAGTTATATCCTTAGCTCTCAAGTTTACTGGCTAGGAGGTCTCCATTGTTGTTTAGCAGATGAATGAGAGGGCTTGCTAAAGTTGGGTTGACTGCATAGTTCATGTTAATATTATTTCACTAAGTGATGTGATTCAGAAAAATAAATGACATAGAAGAGGAAAAATAAGACTTAGAGAAGAAAATAAAATTACAGTGATTGAGCAGCTATACCTACGTTGATTTTCCAGGCCACCGAAGTGAAAAAGTTGATTTACTTGAATTATTTACACAAAAAGAAATATATCACTCTCTCAAAGGAAGTCAAGTTTATACAAGAAAAAAAAATTTTGTCACATGAGATATTGCATCAGGATGTAATTAAGTACATTCTTAGCCATTTCACAATATTTTAGTTTATTTAATGTATATTTGGATATGTAAGGAGCACCACAAAGTTTTAAACACAACTATAAATTCTCCTTAGATTTGAATTTTTATTATTTACTTCTCTTTTTGACTATGTACCATCTCCTAGCAATACGAACTTGAATGAGTTACTATCCATGCACCTCGCATGTTCCCTCATGTGCAAAATGGGGGCTAATATTAGCGACTTTGTGGTTGGGATTTTAGGAGGTTAGTAATTTTCCAAGAGGAAATTATCTCACCTTTTTCATGACAACACTAAAGATATTAACACAAATAAAAAGTTTCATTGACCCTGGAAGGATAAATCAACTCAAGGTGATGAGAATTACTGACAACGTCCCTTGGGTTAAAATTGGAAACACTTATTAATTATTAATCAACACAAGCAACTTGGTTGGCAGATGTAATCATTCATATAGAATATGAAATAACGCAAGATAAATTGTTGAGAGTCTAAGTTCTGAAAATTGGTATGTTTCTGGGGTGGAGAATATGCGATTTACCTTGATTCCTGCCCTTGGCTCTGAAACAAAAGGTCTGAGTAAGAATCCTAGCTTCTCTAAGCCTGACCTTGATCTTCCCGGTATAGCACGGGTACAAAAACTAACCTTTATTTTTTCCTACAACTAATTTTTTTTCTAGAAAAAGCCCCCATTCTGCTTGATGTAAAAAACCGAAAACCAAAAGACGAACATTCCCAGGTAAACAAACTCAAATTTAGTGACTGAATTAGTGACTGAGCTTTCACTGCCAAGTCCACACTGGCATTCTTCTGTGATATCCACATCCTAAAACAATCCCTGGGTAGGACAGTTTTACACAGAGCCCCTCAGCATAGCTAAAGGAACAAACTCCTGGCTTCCAGTGGTCACCCCCTCTCTCATCCAACTTCTGTACCCTTTCTATCAGGCACTAAGAAGTCTTGGCTTCTCTTGTGCTCCCCTCTAGGGTACCCAGAAACCATAATATGTTTTTACCACCCTTCACAGTTTTTTTTGATTCTACTTTTCACCCCATTTGATAGGAAAGAAAGAGGGACTGGTAATTCACAGGTTTTCTCAACTCTTGAACCATCCCCTCGTGGTTCTGAGCAGTGCTATTGCTACTGCAAAGTCCACCCCAGACACATCCTGGAGTTAAGGTGGGAAACAAGGCACAGGGAACAACCACTGTCCTGATGCTCTGAATTCTCCTCCTCGCTTTATGAGAGTTTCATCTGGTCTGTTATGGATGGAAGTAGGAAGAATTAGTTGACTTACTGTCAACTTACTATCAAATGACTTACTATCATTTCCTAACTTACCCTTTCTTAAACCTGAATAGGAGGTTAAATCAGAAAGCTATAAAGTTTCCATCTTTCATCTCTCTTCCTTTTTGATGCCTCTTTGCTAGGAAAGATAACATGTACCTTTAGCCCAAAAGAACAACTCAAATTATCATCCTATCACATTAGTTTCTTACAATTCACCCAGGATCTGGTGATGTTATAAAAACAGTATCAGTTGCATTCACAAATTAAACATCTGCAGAGGCTTTTGTAAGAGGAAAACTTTCTCAAACTCAACTGTATTTGGCATATACCTTGGGATAAAAGCTTCATAACTTATGGATAACAAAAATTCTTCATAAAATATTGTATTCCATTAAAAACCCCATTCTCAAAACAGGAAGAAGAGATATTATTTCCTTTGTTTTTTGGTGGCAGCTGCTTTGTATCATGTACATCTGAGCATTCAAAAGGAGAGAGAGAAAACACTGTCAGCATAAAGGATATAGTTGAAATATGTATAAACTAAAATTCATCTTGCTACCAAGATAATATATTTGATCAGAAGAATATATATTTTTAGAGTAGAGAAAAAATATGCAGTAGTTTTAATACCAGCTGAAAATTATAATTTTGCCATAATGATAATTACTGTACACAAGGTGCTACCATGAAATAAGCCCTGTATTTTGCCTCATTTCATTTAAATTAATTCTCAAAATTAATCTACTGAGGTACATATATTTATCTCCACTTGGGAAATAAGGAAACTGAGGAACAGAGGGAACATGTACCTTGCCATGTTATTACACCATTAGTAACTAAGCAAGAATTCAAATGAGGTATTTATGACTCTAGAGGCTTTGAGAAAATCTTGGATTCTCAAAACAAATATCATTAGTGTTGATCAGTTTTAAATTCTAGTTATCCTAATTTATAACTGATCTATTTTACTTTTATATAAATTTGACCACAATTATTTAAAGCCACACAAACATTTACAGAAATTGTGCATCTGGTTTACTCACTCAGCATTAACCTAGATTAAAGGATATATAAGGATATATCAAATGTTTTGCTACCAATTTTAAAGAGTAAGTGAAATGCTTAGTTATAATACAAAGATGCATTGATTTGCTTTGATGTCTGAACACATTTTTCAAGAAACCACTTCTAGTCATTTTAAATTGTATCAATTGGAAAACTATAAAGCATAATTCATAAAGAAAAATCATCATAGATATATAATATTTTATATTCAAGGTAATATTTTTAACTTTTATAGTTAATGTGTATAAAACTGATCTTTACAACTATTTTTCTATAAAATTACCTCTTAATATTTTAGCAAATTAGGGTGAGTCAGGTTCATCTTAATTTTGAATATTTTTCTAGTGTTGGGTAGTCCTACAAAGCAAAATACTTATTTGGTTCCATAAAATACTTATTTGCAAAATGCTTGTTTGCTATATACTTATTTGATTATGCAAAACATTTCATTATGCAAAATACTTACTTGATTCCATGAGAGGCTGACAAATGGTTTCTAAAACCATGTCCTAGAATCTGAGGTTGGGGGGAACCTTGACATTTATATTTGTATCATCAAATTATTTACAATCTAACTAAGACAAAGCTCAAGAAAGTCAATGTACAAGATTGTCTTCTTTAGTGGAAATCTTGTTTGAAGATAGCTTAAGGAAAGAAGCAACATACTACATAACTTCACTCTTGGTAAATGGTCAGCTATGAAATCATTGCCAGTGGGGATCAGAGGTTTACAGAGAAATTCAATTCATGGTGCCAAGTAGACACAATAGTTAAAGTAATTTACTTCTCAGTCCTGTATTTCATTAGGGAAAGTTAGATGTGAATATATATCCTAGCAGAAAAAAATATGAATATATATCTTAGTGGAACAAACAGAAATGGTCATGGTTTTGTTCTGAGATATATTTTGAGTGTAAAACTGGTTACAGAAAAAAGAAAAATTTGAATACTTTTCAAAATTTTAAGAATTCCATTTTACGAGTTGTATACAAATGATAAAATTTAATTGACAGAAATCTTCTACGATCTTCATCTTCATTTTCCAGAGTGACTATCTGCATTTCTGAGTCTCCTGAGTCTGAGACAAGATCATGTGAAGTTTCCTTATTTAGCACCAAGAAAGCCAACAAGGAAGCCAACAAATGCATGTGTCAGCATTTGTCTGCATGCATCTACATGCATGTGTGTATGTGTGTGCTTACTAAATTATTTATACTTATAATGTTATATAATCAAAGGGAGACAAATTATTTTGTTTATATCACACAGGAAAAAAAACCATTTGTTACATAAAGCCCAAATTTATGTAGGCACTTCTGCCTACTAAGAGGTGTGGCAAATTTTTATGAACACAAGTAATAATTTCCCTATTGCTCCATTCTCCTGAATTATCAAACTTTTAGAATAGTATGCCATGAATGCAAATGTCTTATGTAAGTGGGACATTTTGTTTTAGTCTCTGTTTCAGTCATGAAGAATAACTGAATTCCGCATTTTGATCAACCCAAGTACAAATACACGAACCGTCTTGGGAAAGGAGATACAAGTGAGAACCACAAGGGAGCAAAAATTATGGGCTTGGGGTGATCACAGGAGCCTAAGTCCTTCTAATGCACAGAAATTTTATGGGTCTACATGGGACAAGGGGCAACATGTGAAAGTAGGTGTATTCAAATGTGTGCTACATGTTTATGCAGGTTGTAATAAAAGTCTCACTCCATTTCTTGGTGTTTGTTGACAGCTTTTAAACCTCTCTCTTCTCTTTTCTTCTTTTGCCCCACCTTTGGGCAAGCTGATTAGCAAGCCTGGTACTCCCTCCCTTGGTGCCTGCAGAAAGTTCAAGCCACACACAGGAATTCTCACCTCAGCCCCACTCCCTAACACCATAAAAATCCCAAGCTAGTTTCCTTTCCCTGTTATTTAAATCATTTTTGGACCTACTTGGCAGCCATCTCCCCAGAAAACCTCATTATGGGAGTAATAAATCTTTTCATACCCTCTTGGCTTATCAGCCTCAACATTCAAGCCAAATTTTGAGGGTAGGTCCATCTCCTTCTGTGGTGCAACCAAAACAAGTATGTAAGTACATTTCAGTGTATATACACAGTTAGATTTGAGATTTAGGTTAAATTTACACGGAGAACACTAGTACCAGAAAGAGATCTTAAAAACTCATATGAAAGGGAAGAAGAGATCTGAGTAGTGTAAATATTTGTCTGAAGTTCATGTTTAAGACGCACATTGGGTTATATTAAGTGGAAGCAAAATAAACAAAACTAAGGTTAAAAAAGGACACACATTTAATGGTGAATAGTCAAGTAGCTAAAAACACATTTTGAAAATTAAGGAGCTGCCTGAGAAGTGAGATAGTCACTGTTAAAATAATGCCTAGTGCACACACGTGTTTTTCTCCTTCTTTTAAATGTCAGCAAGGTTCTGAAATTCCAACCATAGTTGCAGAGTACTAAGTGGAGTCTTAGATGATTGTGACAGACATTGACATAGACTAACATAAGCTCTTCCATTTGCATGGCTCTAGTCAGAATCAAATCAAGAACAGAAATAGAGAGATGAGATACAATCAAATGTTGATGAAGTCTATATAAGAACCTGGCACTGTTAGAGATGGAAAGCCCAAGGATTACCCCTGTCAAAATCTGGTGCAAGGTAACTAGATTGGTAAGAGCAATGGGTTATAATCAGATACACTGGGTGACATTTAATCACATGCTGATCAAGAAAAGAGGAGTGTGGGTTTTGTAAGTTGATAAGTGAGGAAATCTAGAGACGTTGTATGTTTAACATATATGTCATTCAAGGAACATTCAAATCATTTTTATGTCATAAGCATCAATGCAGTTCTTTTAGAACAGATGAGATTTCAAAAGTCTACCCAACGTGGCTTTTCTATTTCATTCTACTTTTAGAGAGGGTTCTGAGGTTGAGGTCCTTGAATAGATTATCCAAATTAAATCTTGATCTCTCAGAGAAATAATTGTTCCATCTAAATTATAATAAAACCCAGCCAACTCCCTTAGGAGTCATTAACATCTCATTGCTATATAAATGTTCAGCAGAGGCAGAAGGAGGAAGTGTACTCAAGAAGTAATTCTGAAAGATTGTAAGTTTGAGGTCTTATTAAAGGTTATTTAGGGTTATGTCCTCCAAATGATTTGTCCATCTCAGTAGGAATAGATACACCAAACAGCTTGAATAAGGATGAGCACTGTCATTTTAATTAGGTAGGCACTGGATTATTAAAACCCAAAGAGACAATAATTATAATCAATATTCAGTGAAAGCCCTGCAAGGCATTTTTAAAAAAATAAAATCTTTGTGACATTACAAATAGTAATAGCTAGCCTTAAATATTTCTAGTTAACACATTTTTTTCTCTACTTATCTTAAATCTTTCCACCATCTCTAAGTGAATGAAGGAAAGCAGATGCAGTAATTCCAGTATGGAACATTTTATAAATTCTACTGTTCTTGAAGTTAAGAGATGCAGTAACCTTAGTTTTACTGAGAGAAAAGTTATGATTATATGGGAAAGACCAAATGGCTTACATTCCATCTGCAGAAGCCAATAGAATATGAGCTAACATAGTAGAATAGAAACCAATAGAATATGAGCTAACATAGAAGAATAGAAAGGTGTTTCCTTGGGCATCTCTTTGAACAAAATCATGAAATAAGGAACAATTCATATTATTAAGGATCCTAGAAAACAAATTACTTTCAAAGAAGTATTGATTCTATATAATTTTGCTGATAACACTATTGGATCAAAAAGTGATAATCCACTATCCATACTCACCTTGAAGATAGAACCTGTAGATAATGAGCAGAAACAAAAATCAAGACTGTACCTAATTGTTTTAAGAGACAAGAGCTAAAGAGTAGAAAAGAGTACTTTGCAGGGAGGTAATTAGGCTTGAGGGAGTCAGAATCCAATCTTGTTAACGATATGAGGTTTTTATTCTTTTCCTGAATCAATTATTTAAGCCTATTTCAGGAATTTACACAATGAATGCAGTCAAGGTACAGAGATTTTAGAGGACATGAAATTGTCCAGAGATGCACTAAGAGTAATTTAGTCTACACTGGAAAGTTCCCAATGTATGAGTACTTGTTAGAAGTTCTAAAATGGATTATTTTCTTCCAATTAAAGTCTTGGAAAGACTTACATACTTTAGTGACTCTCAGGACTGATAGAGCCTGAGCAAACCATCTGGGGACATTTAATACACTATATACCCATCAAGTCTTGGAAACCAAAAACAAAAATAGAATTATCTATTGAGCCCTTGCTACATACCAAGCATTCTGTTAGGTCTATTACATACACAATTTCATTTAATTCAAGGGAAGTTTTATAAACCTTTTTTTTTTAAAGATGGGAGCATTATGACTCTGAGAGCTTAAATAACTTCCTGAGGTCTCTGACTGAATTAATGGAAAGCCAAAAATTAATAGAAGGCCCAGCTTTACTCCATCAAACTCCCCCATATAGATTTACATGCATAATAATGAAACTATCTCTAGTAATTCCAGCTCTTCAGTGATGTTGGGAGGTACTGGGATTCCCTGGGATTTTTCTGGTCACCAGGGGCTACAACTGAATGTTAGTGTACTCAACCCTTAAATTCATATGTTGAGGCTCCAATTCCCAGTGTTGTGGTATTTGGAGATGGGACCTTTGGGAAGTAATTAGGTTAGGATGAGGTCATGAGGGTGGAGCCCCTTTGACGGGATTAGCATCCTTATTAAGGGAGGATGAGACTGGAGCTCTCTTCCAAGTGAAGATACAGCTGGAAGACAGCTATCTCCAAATCAAGAAGAGGGCCCTCACCAGAAATTTAATTGGCCAATACTTGGATATGAACTTCCCAGCCTTCAGAACTGTGAGTAATAAAGTTCTGTTGTTTGGGCCAACCAGTCTATGGCATCTTTGCTATATAGCAACTCAACTAATTAAGGCACAAGGCTAAAGCTAAAGCTTGGAAATTTTACAATATGAATTAGGCCATTCTCCTACAGCTTCTATGCAACAAACTGTTTTAATAAACACTTCCTGTATTTGGTACCTTGGTTTGTAGTGATTAAGATGTGTCATAACCGTGGTCTAGTTTTGATTTCATCAAGAGCCAGCTGTATGACCTTTGGTAATTAACCTTCTCTAAACTTCTCAGTCACTTCTAAAATGGTAATAATAAAAAATAATAATAATGATAGTACCTACTTCACAGGACTGACAATAAAAATTAAATGAGATAGTGCATGTTAAGTGCCTGGTCCCCTACTGCTCAATTTATGTTTGGCAAATGGATTTATAAAAAGCTGGTTTCTATGAGCAAAAAGCAGTATTGCTGAAAAAAAGATTCCAAAAACTTTAAAAAGTTGTTCACTTGATTTTTAAAAAAATGATTACAAATATTTCTTGCTTAGTATCAGAGAGATCTATAAAGAGCTCATTCCTATGGACAAAAAGCATAAAAAGAAAATTTTCAAAAGACTAAATCCAATTAAAAATGTGAAAAAATTTAAGCTTAATTAATTGAAGAAATGTATAATGCAACAACACTGAGATGCCATTTATTATTTATTAAATTGATTGTCCCCCAAAAGATACTACTCAATGATTAAAACAGTAAAGAAAGTAACTTTATACATTGCTGATAGTAATTAAATAATATTTTTCAAAAATATAAAAATAATATTAACTTTAAAATATTAATTCTACTGAGAATATCCACTAAGAAAATAATCAAAAATTGAGAAATCAACATAGATTTTTAATATAGTGTTATTTGAGCAAAAACCAACAGCAATCTTTATTACCCAATAAGAAAATTATTTGCAATAACCGTGATACCATCTCTTCTTGGCATATTAGATACTGATTAAAATTAAGGTTATGAGGACAATGTGGCATCATGTTTAAGGTTTAGGAAAAAAAGTGCGATATAAATTGTATGTAGAATGATAAAGGTTAAATGAGAAAGAGATGAAGAGAAAAAATAGTTGCAAGAAAATACAATATGTCTAGCCTGAGCAACATATCAAGACCCTATCTCCACAAAAAATGAAAAAATTAGCCAGGCACAGTGGCATGTGCCTGTATTCCCAGCTGCTTGGGGCTGAGGCAGAAGGATTGCTTGAGCCCAGCACTTTGAAGTTGCAGTAAGCTGTGATGACGCCTGCACTCTAGCCTGGGCAACAGACGGACATCGTCTCAAAAAAAGAAAAAAAGAAAGAAGGAAAATACAACATGTTAATAGTTGTGTTAGGGTTATGGAATTTGGGATCATTATTCTTTTAAAAATATTTATAATCTCCATATTAATTGTACAATATTAGAAAAAAATAATTTCATTAAAATAGTATGAGTGATTGTGGTAAAATGGTGGTTGTCTTCAGTTCTACATAATAGTGGCAATTCTTAGGACTAATTAAATTTTCCTTTCTTTTTTTTTTAACAGACAAGGTCATGCTCTGTCACCTAGGCCTGAGTACAGTGACCCAATCATAGCTCACTACAGCCTCAAACTCCTCATCTCAAAGGATCCTCCTGCCTTAGCATCCTGAGTAGCTAGGACCATAGGGATGCCCTACCAGGCCCACCTAACTTTTTAAAAAATTTTTGTAGAGATGGGATCTTGTTATGTTGCCCAAGCTGGTCTTGAACTCTGATTTTCTGACATTAGAACATAATTTATAAATTACTATTTTTTAAATATGAATTAAACAAACAAAAGAAACCAAGTAGTAAAATTCATCCTTCCAGGCATTTATGCTCATTATATTTAGAAGTATTTTCAGTCAAATAGTTTCTCAAATGAGTCAAATATATGATATAGGACTAATTATATGCTGGTATCATTGCATCATTCATTTAATATGTTAAAACTTATCCCAATTGATCATATCTTTAATATCATATGTCTATGGACATTGATCATTTATTTTCTCAAAGTATGGACATAATCTCTTGTCTTTGGGAAAGTTCTGTAGAAGGATCAGTCGCAATATGAATATTGCTGCATTCTTGCCAAAAAACTTTTATAAAGATTGTAGAAAAAGTACATGGTCAATGATTGTAGCAGATAGCCAGAGAGGGCTTTGCTTCATGGACAGAGTTCCTTTCTAGTAATAAAGAAAGCTCTGAGACTATCCTAACAGCAGAGAAAACCATTTGTCCAGTGAAATTTAACATTCACTATGGGTTATGAGCAGTACTAAGCATGGTGGACAGAACCAAGAATGAGTAAGATACAGTTTCTGGTGTCAACCGAAATCACAGAGAGAGGCTCTCTAAAAGAAAATGATGTTTATTTAGGAACAGAGCATTGCAACAGGAGGAGAAATTCTATAGTAAACTACGTGTGTTTTCAAGGAGATAAAGGAAGACAAAGATTTTTAAAGGAAAAATGGGAAAGATTACACAGTTGTTTTGAAATAATTATCCTTGGCTACAAAGATCAACAATAAGGATGATGCCAGTTCAAGGTTGGACAGGCAGTTGCTGAACAGATGTCCTTGCAAAAGTATTGTTTATTTTTAAGATTGTAATGGCTTTTGTACAAGGTTGTTTTTGTAAGAGTCTTTTTCTTTATCAGGCATACAAGCATGAGAATAACAACCACAAATATACACAAGTCACTGAATTACATTTCTTTCAGTAATATTGGGCTAAAATTGTATAAAGGTTTGGTTTTTTGTTTGTTTGGTTTTTTTGCTAAATAATGTTAGAAAATGTAAAGCATAAGCTATTTTTATCATTTTAAATTCATTCCTAAGTATATAAATAATGCTCATAAAAATTTGCAAAAAGGGGCAGATGATAGATGAAATCACCCACAGACACTGGTGATGATCAGAACGGAGTAAGCCCATGACAATAGCTAACTATCCCGCTGATTACAACCACGCACTCTGGATCAAACAGCCAAAACTACAACAACTCCTGGAGAACTCTGAAAATTAAGAACAGTTAAGTAGAAACTGGGAAAGGAAGACTAAACTTGAAAACCAATTTTTGTTGGGTGAGTTTTCTGATTATTTTCCCCTCTTTCATCTTTATTCTTTGATTCAAGGGCCACTCCAGAGTGAAGCCATGCACTTGGTTCAGGCCACAAATTTCAGAGAGAGACTCTGTCTTTCTGGCCCGATGAACAGGAAAAAGGGCTCCTGTTTGCTTCAATGGCAGCCCCAATTATGCATTACTGTGCAACAGCAAAAGTGTCTAAAACTCCAAAAAACAAAACAAAACAAAAACCATCTTTCAGGTCAGAGATCTAGGAGAAGGGAGCCCTGACAGTCAGAGAATATGTGAAAAATTGCAGAGAGGAGAGAATTGAAAATAGGAATGCTCTAATTCTGTGTATGAACTGACACAAGTTCTGGTCTCAGCCTTGAGTTGTGCATATCTGGGACAGACCAAAGGCAATATAGCAAAGGCTTTGAAAACTCACCTGACATGGAAAAGTTTCCCATAGTAGCTAAGACAGAACTTCCAGTTTGAACCTAACTGGGTTAATTGCCTGCCGAAACAGCAGCAATAATAGCAAACGTGTCAACATTATCCAATTGATTGTTATAGGACTCGAGAGTCCATATCATGCTATCAAAATACCCAGGACACAATCCAAAATACTCACCATACAAAGAACCAGGACACTATAAGAAATTGTTAAGGAAAAAACCATCAATAGATCAACAGATGGAATCTCCAAGATAAACCAGATTTTGGACTTAAAGACTTAAAGCAACTGTTATAAAAAACATTCCTTCTTTCCGTTCTTCCTTTCTTCCATCTTTCAAGTTAATTTTGAGTTAATTTGTTCTTCATTTGTCTAGGTAGACATTTAATTTTGGGGGGTATTAGACCTTTCTTCTTTTTTTGTAAAAAAAGATATAAGGCTATCATTTTTCCTGTCTTAGCTAAAATTCCTCAGATTATGTTTTGCCATGTTTTCAATATCATTCAGTTCAAATTAGTTTCTAATTTCCCTTGTTATTTCTTCCTTAGCCTACAGGTATTATAGAAGTGACTTAATTTATGTATCTTTGGGCTTCTCTAGATATTATATTGTTATTTATTTGTATTTTTTGTTGTTGTTGTTTTTTAGAGACAGTATCTCACTATGTTACCGAGGCTAGAATGCAGTGGCCCAATCATAGCTCACTGCAGCCTTGAACTCTTGACCTCCTGGGCTCAAGCAATCCTTCTGCGTCAGCCTCCCAAGTAGCTGGGACTACAGACATGCACCACCATTATCTGGCTAATTTTTAAATATTTTGTAGAGATAGAGTCTTGCTATGTTGCTCAGGCTGGTCTCGAACTACTGAGCTCAAGCAATCCTCCTGCCTTGGCCTCCCAAAGTGTGTAATTTTATTCTCTTACAGTCAAAGAACAACTCTGTAAGATTTCAATCATTTTAAATTTAGTAAGACTTGGTCACAGCCCAGCATGTGATTTATGTTGATAAATGCTCCAAGTGTACTTGAAAAAAAAGTGTATTTTTTAATTGCTGATTGAACTTACTAATGTAAGTTCCCACTGACTGCCATTTTTCCAGATTATAGATCACACTTTCTTCTTTCTTTGCATATCTAGTAATATTTGGTGAAAATTGAACGTTGCAAATAATACATTACAGCAACCCTAAATTCTCTTTTGCTCCTCTGGGGATATTTATTTATACTATTGATAATTAATCCAGTTACTTTTCCTGGGTTCAAACTGTAACCTCACTCTTTCCTATGGAATGCAGCAGCTGATAACTACTTACAGCATTCAGCTACTGTTTCTCTTAGCCTTGTCCCCTGAGGGTCTCCACTGTGACTGCATGGCAATCAGCTGAAAACCCAGGCAAAATGTACTTTCACATTTTTAGGCTCACACATCATGGTTGCTCTGCTTCTGGAGATGTCTCCTTAAATTTCTGGATGCTCTACCAGCATCAGGCTCTTTTCTGTAGTTAAGCTTTAGGTTTCAAAGTAGTTAAGCTTTAGGTTTCTCTTGCCTGATTGGTGTGTGAGTTAGGGAATGCACTCGGTTAAAAAGGAAACAAACTTACAATCTCACCTGGTGACTTTGTCTTTCAAGACTATATTCCTCCTTGTTCTTTCCCTGCTTTATTTGCCAGACACGTGGGGCTCTGCTTTACACATTTGTAATGCAGTGGTCAGTTGGGGATTTCTGCAGAACTTAACAGGCAGATTTTGGTTCTGAGCTCTTCTGTAATTCTCTCGCTTACAGGATTTCCCTTTCAAATGCTCAGCTGCTCTGGTACTGAGCTCTTTCCTCTGTATCCTTGACCTGGTTAGGCTACAGGTTTTTCTGTTTGCTATATATAGGTGGTCTTAAGAAAAACACTCAGTCACTTCCTACCCTTTGTAAATACAATTTTATTTAAGAGTAAAATTTCCCCTGGCTTTTGTTTGCACTTGAATACTTTCTATTACCTTTAAATAGTTGGGTTTTTTAAAAACAAAAATTATGTCTAAGTTCTATAAGTTTTATCTGTGAGGAGATTTCTATTATGTCCCTTTGCCACCATTACCAGAAATCCACCCAGCGCCCATCCCAGGCCATCGATCTGCTCTCCTTTCATGGGCAAGTCTCCATAGATGCCTTTGCCTTTTCCTGTTACAATGGTATTGAAGCTTCAACCCTAAATCATTTTTTAAAGGATTCACTATCAAGTCTCAGAAAGACCATCTCACTAGAAGAAGTCAGTAGATATTGGTGTAGTTTCATTTAACTTGAGAAGTTGCTTGACTGCCCTATATCATTGCTTTCTCTTCTAACACATAAGGACTTGGATGAGCTATTCAATAGCTTCTGCTGATGAAGTTTTTTTTCCCCTATGGTTAAATCAGTAAATAAGACCTCTACTAATTCATAGGCATGGTGATTTTTTTAAAGCTAAGTTTTCCTCTCATTTCCTTTTTCACAGAAGAGAAGCTACTGATCAACTGAGATGTTCTTAGGAGTTGAATAAAGCATTTTATCTATTGTCTCTGTGGCTTTCTACATCCTGTTTTCAATTTCAATACCAAAATGGTCAATAGGCACATTACTCTCAAGGTGAATTTTGCAATGTTCTTTAATTTCCTGACCAGAGTGTCTCATTTTTCTTTCCTCGATTTGCTGTCAATTTTCTCTATTTCTTATGATTTCTGCTATCACTCAACTATACTTTCCAATTTGTTCTCAGGGTTTTTATAGCAGGTTGCATTGTTCCTAAATAAAAGAAAAACTACCATTGTCTGTTTTGGCCCAGAGTATTTTTGTTCTCTGCACAATTGAAAAGATGGATGCTGGGCTGTATTTTCTCTGCTGAATGAAAAAGTCAACAAAATAAGAAACAAGTCAAGAAAAAGTCAGATGTTAGCAATGGATGGAAAATAACAAGTTGAACAAAGTGTAAGAAAAATTCTGCCACAAATGAACTCCTCACAAGCTATGAATAACAGTTTTTATAATCTTCATTTTTATGTCACATATATAAAAGAAGCAATATTCATCTTATGAAGTCTAGCATGTTTATTTACTACATTTGTTATCTCTTCATTCAATTATTTATTTATCAAAAAATTTTAAAATTACTACTATATGCCATGGAGCAGTGAAAAAAAAAGTCACTCCCACTCATCATGGCCACCAAAAGTCATATGAAGATGAAAAGCTCTACTGAGAGTTGACAGTGATTATGGATTCAGAAGCTAGGTGAGGCTTCTGGACAAGAATGCAGAAATTAGTGACTCTGGGTAAACGTCTTTGTAAGATGACAGTATGAGTGATGGGATAGAAAAGGAAAGATCAGAGAATGTCAAATAATTTGTTTTGCCATTTTTTCCACGCAATTAACCAAATTATTTCTAATTATTTTGATTAAACTCCTATTACATTTCAAAAGAAATATCTGCTCATTCTGACAGCTCAAAGTTTGAAATTATCTTTCACAGTTATATTAAAAAAACAATTGCTTTGATGTTGCATTACCAGGGAGTCAACATCATATTATATTTTCCTTTTATTTATTAAATATACAGCCAGAATATGTTAATCTAATTAAGATAAAATTGGTGTACCAAATATTTTGACACTTGTTCACTTGAATTTATTTGTAGTAGACAGTGAGATTAATATGGGTAAATTTTACATATACACAATTATATTTTGTGTGAATTTATAAATAGTTTTGAAAGAATTAAAAATACTTATTTAGAAATCTTAGTATATGTGTCATAAAGCAAATGATGTCTTCCAAAATAACTTGTTGGAAAGTTTTTAAAAATTGATTTTCTGTTAGCACTTGTTCTGTAATACTTTGATTTTGGAGAAACTGAATTTCTAAAGCTGGATTAGAAAAACATTAAGTCTCTCATATAAGATTTTATAGATATGTCTTGAATCATGGATATTATAAGTGAATATGGTACTTTGATTTAATATGAAATATGGGAATGTTAAAATTTTTTAAAAGATGAATTGCTTACTTGCTGATTTATGAGTTATTAGGATAGGTACAAGCAGAATCTAAGACTATCTTTCCAAATCCCTTATCATTCAGTCCTTTTATTCTAGTAGTGTGGACGAAAAGAAGAGATGAGAATTTCTTAGTGGCAGGATAAAATGGAAAATTAGGAAAGAAGATGTGTGTTTTGAATAAGAAAACATAGCCTTTTTTTTTCCAACAGATCATTGATATGTAGGCTACATTTACACAGATGTTAATATTTTGGTTAAGTAAACTTTTATATTTCCAAACTATATTTATTATTATTATCAATAATATATTATATAAGCTAAAGTATATTAATATCAGTTATATAGACATTAAACAGATATGATAACTATGTTGCTACAGTTTGAAGCTACTGTGCTGCTAGAATATTTATGTAATTGTAAATGTTATTAATCCCAGTAAAATGTTTAATGGAAATTATTTTTTAAAAAACATATACCTATCCTTCAATGTTTATATCCTAACATCTTCTGAACAAAGGTAAACATTTTTCCTGTTAAAGATGGCAGATAAAGAACATGCATTTATCCACTATACCGGTTAAGACCTTGCTAAAAAAATAAAGTAAGATGTGTGAATAAGAATAAACTCAAAATAGAAAGAAAAAAAGATTGTGGAGGTAAAGATAGGGAAGAATGTCATCATGAATGAGAAATTTTGTTAAATTCCTGCAAAAAAGGAAGAGGAAGAGAAACCACAGACAGAGAAAACAAAAGAAACTTGAGGTGGCTTTTGTGTAAAGGAGCTGGTTACCAAAATTTACCCTCATAAAATGAACTCACGACATTTCTCTAAAGAAGTCGTGGAGAGCTTTGGAGGAGAGCTAATCTCTATGCAGGTCTTGCTGTGTCATTTGGCAAGGCTTGAGCCAGGAAGACAGTGCCATACCAACCTAGCTTGCTGTCTCCCAACCACTCTGCCTTGCTCCATGTAAAGTAAGCAGTCAGAATTTCCACTCTTAAAACGTCCACATAAGAAAACAGTTTAATGCACATAAACACATGCCACTGAGCAAAATTTTTAAGAGAGTAGCTCTTTGACAAATTTCTTCTATGGTTATTAAATTTTTTTATCTTACTATGGATGTCAGTTTTAGTAAAGCATATCTTCCTTAAAAAGTTATCACTTCTTCCATGTTTTAAAATGCATTTTGATAAAGTTTAATCAAGTAGTCAAGTTTTATTATACAAATTTTATCTGTATCTGTGGTTATTTCCCCATCTTTATTTCTTATTTATATGTTTGTTCTTTTTCTTCTCTTCTTTTGATTAGGCCAAAGTTTTAACTTTTTTCAATTAAATAGTTATTTAATTTAGTTGTTACTTCTAGTTTCTTTCAACTTTCTAATTATTTCCCTGTATTTATTATTCCCTTGCTTTTTCCTTATGTTGAATTTGTAATTTTTCCAAATCCTTGAATTTCTACCAAATGCATTTATTTTGATTCTTTCCTCTTGATTTAAGTATTTAAAACTACTAAATTTTCTCTGAGTGCAACTCCAGACGTTTTCCCATAATAATCAATGATATTTTCTAAGTATTCTAAAACTAAAAGTTTGATTTCCAAATTTGTGCCAAGAATTTAAGAGAGATTTTTAAAAATCTGCTTATTTTTCATCCATTTGACATTTCATGTTAAAAGAGGCAAATCAAAGCCTTTCTATCCTGCTTGGGTTTTGTATATTTTTTCTTTATAAAGTCTGATCATGCATTTGATTTGTGGAAAATAAACAAAAAAGGTAATATATAAAAATGTTTTTTCTTCACAGCTCAGTTACTTGCAAAGATGTGGCCAATACCATTGTTTATTATAAACATCCCATAATACAAATTAGAGCCAGCAATGTCTATTGGGTCAATAGTGATGAACCCTCTTTCATTTTTGATATTGTTAATTTGTGTTTCTTCTCTTTTTTTCTTGATATGTGCTTCTTTGTCTATATGTTAAATAAGATAATGCACTTAAAATATAAGCACATTAAAATTATTGCTTCTGGGCCTTTTAGCTAAGATCAAGTGAAGCATATTAAAATTAGCTTTTATTTTTAAAAGACATATCAGTGTCAAACATGCGGTAATTAGCTCAAATAAGAACACTTAACCGTGGGATAATATTTGACAAGGCAATGTGTGTGTTTATGTTGGATACGGCAATAATGGTGATATTTTTTCATGTTTAAATTCATAGCTACCTAATATGCATTCTTGGATACATGTGGTTTCATGGAGAGTGTCCAAGGTATCCAGGTGAAGAACCTATGCTCTAAGAGATTTCTATTCCAGTCTTTGAGATTACAAAGAGAGATTCACCCAAGAAACGTCATTTTTGTTGATAACATTGCAAAATCTTTACTTGTTTCCTATTCTTTGTTCCTTCCTTTCAGCCCTTCCTTCCAGAAGCAAACTGAGAGGCTACTATGCTTCGTACATTGTGTTGGAACTAGAATTAAATTTAAAAAATCACTCCGTGCTCTGCAAGAGCTAATTGTCTTGTGTGAGACTTGGGATGTTTAAAAGATGAGATATACCTTGCAAAAGAAGGATGTCTGAAATGCAATCAAAAAGCATACACAAGTGAATCTGTAAATTATCACAGAAGATATTACAGAAGAGGGAACATTTGGGGAGACCTTTGAAAGGTGAGTATGACGTGCTCAAGGAGTCTAATACATGAAGATATTCTAGCACAGCGGGGCAGCAAAAGCCTGTGAATGTGTGAGAGTGTGTTTTCTTAGAAAATTAAAAGTAATTTAGTTCCTGGATATTTAGGTAGTGGGGGGCCACAGTCATAAATGACAGCATATGGCACTTTAAGGATGTGAGATTTTATCCCATTGGTGAAGAGCTATTGGCATTTTGAGAAGTATCGTGGCGTGCTTAGATTTGTATATCAGAAAGATTCCTTTGATACAGCAATAAAAATGTACAAAACATTCCAATTGGAACTATTGGCCTAGACATCCCATGTGTGCTTTTTAGCTCTAGGTACTACTAAGATTGCTGAATAAATGATTTTTATAGTATTATCAAAGTAATTGTTAATGTTAATAATTGTACCCAACATTAACAGCAATGTATCAATTCTATGTGCAAGGCACTATTGTATGTTTGAGGTTTGCATTAATTCATTCAATCATTTCCATTTTGTAGATTGGAAGTAAGAAAACTGAGACTTAGGAGGGTATATAAATTATGCTAAGTCATTTAACTAGTAAATTAGAATACGTAGAATCTAACCTAGATCTCTCACTCCAAAGCTAATGCTCTGACATCAGAGCCTCACACTCTGATGAATATTATGTAGGGGAAAAAGCATAGAAACTGGAATCAGTTGACTTATATTCTTGCCCCAGCTCTGCTTAAGTAAGACCTGGTATAGGTCGATCAAGCTCTATGGTGCTAAGTTGGAGTTGTATGAGTTCAAAAGTCTACTAAGTTAGCATCAATGTTATGTGATCTTTGATTTGCTATTCCAGGAGCAGGGGTAGATTTATGCACTCCAAATACTCCTGGTGGTCAGTGGCATCACCCATGATGGTGGCCAGCTTTGACTAAGGGTACATTCTAGAGTCATAGAAAAGAAAAGCTACCTGCCCTGATTTACAATGATCCCATTAAAACTGTACTGTCACCAATTACTCTAACTAATAGTGATGTATGATTTCATGCAGGCCTAGAACCAATGCTAGATTCTCAGAAGTTCTCAGGATCAGCTGATGTCAGAACAGTCTAAGTCCATGTGACAACTTCAGCGGACATAAGCTTCAGGTTTAATCAATACCAATTGTGCTAGGTTTGACTAACCCACTGTTGGACCAACTTTGGGCATGGGTTCAGTGTAATTTTGAATATAAAAACTACTTCTGTAAGTAGGGGTTCTCATATCTAGTTATCTGAATCAAAGGACAGTTTCTTTAAGATGATGGAAAAGAATCAACTCCAAAGGCTTTTCATCATTTTGTCACTCAAGGGCCAAAATTAGGGCATATGGAATCTCATTGGTCAAGGTTGGCTCCTGTGCCCACCTCTTGCTCGGGGAGAGGGCATCTTGTTTCATAATCTCACTAAGAGAACCTTCGTGCCTCCATGAAAGCTGAGGTAATGTTACAGAAAAAGAGGAGTGGATGCTGTAGAAAATTATGACCGATAACAGATGCCTCCTATATTCACTACGTGTTTTCCTTCCACTGTGCTCCACAGGGTAATTTCATTTGGCTTAATACAGCATCATTCATCAGGTTATTATCATATTCAATATGGCTACATGTATCTGAAAACTCAGCAGTGGCTTAAGTAAGATTACTGTTTATTTCTCTCTCACATAACAGAGATAGGTGGATAGGGCCATTCGGCAGTGAGCTGGCCTCCCTCTTCAAAGTCACCTTCAAGATGGCTTCTGAAACTTCATCTATCAAATCTGATTTTCAGGAAGGGAAAGGAAAAAGGAAGAAGGCAAAAGAACATACCTCCCAGCTGAGTCAGCTCCTGATAAACAGCATCCTCAGAAGTTCCCCAAGCACTGAGAATTACAGCCTATTGCCCAGAACTTTGTCACCTAGCTGCCGGGGGGGCTGGCTTTGAATCTTGTCCGCTACAAGAGTGCGTCGTATCCTATGATCAAGGTCTTATTATTAAGGAAGGAAAAAATGAATACTGTCTCTACTATACTATACTTTTCTAATCTTCATAGTACAGGATCAATTCGGGGTAGTCATAACAATCAGAGTTTTAAACAACTCAATTTTTAGTAATCAATGAAGTCATTATGTCTAAGACTTAAAGTTTTTTTCCCCTTCTTGCCAATCATTTGTACTTTTTTTCTTAATTGGCTGCTAGTTTCAATCAAGTACAATTGCTCTAAAGTAAAGTTAGAGTCACATTCCACTGATTAGAGTTGTCTTCTAATGATTAATGAGCCAGTCTGAAAATCACACTGTGCTTATTTGGAACATGATAATATAGTTCAGTAATGAACTTTTAAGAGATTATTTATTTCCCATGGCCGTATTTCTAATCAAGTGCTCATATGCATAATGAGTTCTTTAAGAGAAATCTGTTTTTTGCCCTGTTTACAGGGAGAGCTACCTTAATAGCAAGCCATAAGCAATTGAGATGGGTTGTCTAGTCAAATCTGAACATGATGTGAAATATTTCAAGGATTCCTAAACCTGTAAAATACAATTGTCTTTAAAATTCTAATAAAATCACATGAAGCCAGATTTGTAAGAAACCTTGGAATTTATTTAGTTTAACCCCCAATCCAATGTCATGACTATAACCACCAGCAGGTGGTTCTCTAGCATTTTGTGGATGGCTTCTAGAAGTTGAAACTACATTACTTCTTGTCAGTCCCTTCCAGTTGGCATTAATTGTTAGAATATTCCTTTATTGAGCAAAGCCACAAAATTTACTTTCCTCATCATCATGTTTAACTTTTTCTCTTCTTTTGTCATGTCAGATGTATAGTGTTAAGTATTTATGTTAGACAAAAGTACGCTGTCATCAATATCAACAGCTATATTAGAACAAAGTTTAATTTTGGAATAGCAAAAGTGGTGAAAAGATCCCCAAAGAACTAAATAAGTTAGGAAAATGGGGTAAAGGGTGATGAATTTGCGAGAGGCAGGCAAAACTTTGACAGAGACCTGAGGAAGTGAGGGACCTATCCAGGCAGATGTTTAAGTCTATGTCCAGAGTTCCAGGCAGAGAAAACAGAAAGTGAAAAGGCCCTGAGGGAGGTGACTTTGGGGGTGTGTTCTGTGACTAGCAGGAAGACGAGAGCAGCTGAGCAGAGTGAGTGAGGGGAAGATGGTAGGCAATTAGATAGCGAGATAGTGAGGGAGGCCATGAGAGGGATGTGAGGTCTTTGAAGGTTTTGACAAAGGAGTGACATGATCTTTCTTAGATTTAAAAGAACCATTCTGTCTGCTGCATGAAAAATAGATTGTAAGGCAAGGGAGAAGCAGAGAGACCACTTAGGAGGCTGCTAAGTGGAGATGGTGACTTAGGCCAAGGTAGTAATAGTGTATAAGTGCTCTGACTGTAGCTATACTTTGAAGAAAGAGCCTATATGATGCACTAATGGATTGGATGTGCAGAAAGGAACAAAATATAGTGAATCAGATGATTTTAACTTGAGCACCTGGAAGAATGACTATAACACTTAATGAAGTCAGCAATCCTGGGGGAGAGGGACATTTAGGCAGGAGAACATCGCATACCTGATTTTGATTTTAATATGCCATTTAGACATTCAAATGGGGATATTGAATAGGCAGGTAGCTATATAAATTGAAATTCATCTGAACAGCATTAGTCCAATGTCTTTTAAAGTAGTTTGATTTGTAGGATATCATCTGTCTTGTTTTCTCCTCTGTGCTTTGAGAGAGTTGGGCTTAATGATGACAAATGTTCATTTCAGTTCTCAGTTTTACTATTAATGATATTATAGTCATAATGCCAATAGTATGCTGGAAGATTTTTCTTTGAGTTTGAAAATTATATCAGGTACTGTAGTGTACGCCCCCACCTACAGGATGAAGGCACCTACTTCCTCAGTTGCTAGTGGTGTTGAGTCATTACAGATCACAGGCGCATCCCATTTGGGGAACTGACTTTCCTTGGATGAGGGCTGCCCTTCAGAGCCCTTCCCCCAGGTGTAGTTCATATCCAATGAGTGATCAATGTGGGAAGGATAATAAGGCCTTGACCTTTTGCCTCAATTTGAGGACATTCTTTTACAAACTGCATCACAGTTTAACTTCTTCTGTGGCTTAATTCTTTTCCCATACTTCTTGGAGGAGTTCCTGAGAGAACTCTCTAACAAACCTCTGACACTCAAGTCTCCAGGTCAGAATCTCATTTTCAAGGAACCCAACTTAAGCCAAAAATGTTCTACAAAAGTAAATATTCATAATAAAATGTTGTAAGTTAAGAAGTGTAATATAAATACTAGTGATACAATTGGATTTTGTGCTATTTATATTATTTATTGTAACTATTCAAGAATACTGGTTAAAGAAAAGCATTCAATTAAACTAAATCCTATTTAGAATTATCTCACCTAATGTTGATTCACCCAGGCAGAATCAGAGTCTTATGGCAAATATAGATTTCATCAGCCTGTATTTTGTTTAATGTTTAAACCATAGACTACTACAATTAAAGGACATTTTAACAGAAATTATATTTAACAAAAGGAAAAAATTGAACCAAATAACACTTCAATTACAAAAATGCCTTAGAACAACATGGCAGGTTCATTATTTTTTTAATTCAAAAACTTCACAAAAGACACCAAGATTGAATTCTCAAAGCTTTTGTGGAGATTCTCATCTGTCAATCAAATGCTCCCATCCTGAACATGTTGCTTTTCATCATTTCAAATAGTTGACATTTCTATGATTTAAATTATCCCTTCATTTAAATATCTCTCCCTCTAACTTCCTGTGTTTTTCAGTATTATTTTTTAAAACACTAATGAAAGGCCTTTTGATGGATTCGGTTTGTTTACCTGACTAGTGATAAGCCAGCAAACTTTAAGAAACAGAAAGAATGTTTTTTCTTTCTTAATTCTCAAAACATTCAAATTTTTCGAGTGAATTTTCTCAACTTTTATTATATATTTACTAATATTGATTTAAAATTTGTTAGAAATGTGAGAAAAAACATACCCATAAAATGAGATACATACTAGAAAGCTCATTACTTAATACTTTTTAAAAACTATACCTTTGAATATAGAAACATCATTTTCCAGCTGCCTAGAAATTTCTGACCCTCATCTTTTCTGTTCCTTTAGAATTTTAACCTTCTTTGTTTCTGTTGTCGATAGAGTAAAACTATATCTAAATATTGAAATAAGCAATGTAATTTAAATGATTTCGAAGTGAAATAGTGTAATTTCAAATTATATTTCATAAAAAGAAATGGAAGATTATTTGTCTAACTTTAGTATTAATGACTGAGGTGATTTTTAGTGTACTGGAGATAAATTTCAAATTTAAACTGTCTGGCTAAAAGTCCATTACGAAAGACGTTTTTGATTTTGCTTTTCTTTGTAACAAATCCAAACAAGGAAATTATAACATAGATTAAAAGTAATTTAGTAGATCTATAATGTTACACATCTCTCAAATATTCTTACAAGTGATTCCTTATTGCATAAGCTAGATTCTTTTTTGTTTTCTTAATTCAAATTGTAAAATAAGAACACTTTGCCAATTTTTTTAACTAGTGCATTCAGTGGCCTAGAATGACGAGTTAACAAGTAGAAGCTGAATTAGATTTTCACTTGTGTGATTCTAAAAGGGAGAACTGAGAGCCATATGTGAACAAAACAGATGGGCACATTTCAGCATAGTGGCAGGAAGAACCTTCAAACAATTACAACTGTACAAAATTCAAATGAGCAGTGAATTACCGTCCCTTGCTATGTTTAGCTATAATTGGTCAGAAACATTGTTGAGGGGACTATAGCATTGCGCAGTAAAGTTGATGTCTCATTCCAATTTTGTGATCCTTGGATTTAAGTTGATGGCTTTGATGGCTTCTTTGAATGTATCCCACTCCTCTTTAAATCAGGAATGTTTCAAATTTATATTGGAAAATTTTCATGTTGAAGCAGCAAAGCAATTTGTCTAATTTTATTCCTCCCAGTGCTATAAAATCTACTGACAGCTGGACTCTACTGACAGGTTTGAATTATCCTTGAATTTACCTTAGGATCACTTTGAGAATGAAGCCCTGCTAGTCTTTCTCCACAGTGACTTTCCTGGTTTCTCCATGGCCATTGTGGTAGGCGAAATAATGGCCCCTCAGAGATGTCCATGTCCTGATCTGTAGAACCTGTGACTATGTTCATTCACATAGCAAAAAGGAACTTTTGCAGATGTGATTAATGTCAACCACCTTGAGATGGGGAGATTGTCTGGGTGGGCTCAATCTAATCACATGAGTCCTTATAAGCTGAGAACATTTTCCAACTGTTGTCAGGACAGAAGAAAGGTCAGAGAGATGCAATGTTGTAATCTTTGAAGATGGGGGTTGGGGTGGGGGTGAGCCAAAAAATGTGGACAGCTCTAGAAGCTAGAAAAAGCAGGGAAATGGATTCTCTACTAGAGCCTCTAGCAGAGAAAGCAGCCCTGCTGATACCTTGATTTCAGCTCAGTGAAACGTGTGTCAGACTTCTAACCTACAGAACCATGTGATTACAGATTTTTGTTGTTTAAAGCCACTGCACTTGTGGAGTGCAGGAGGCAATAGGAAACTAATATAGCATCCATAAAGCCACCTGGCTTTACCTCTGCCGAAAGAAGCTGTGAGAACAGCTGCCCATGTGCACAGTGCACAGAGGGTGGAGCAGCCCTCTCCCGCAGGAAGCAGGCAGTTCTATCGCTTCACTGTCCTGTTGTATGGATTCGAGTATCTCCAAACAATTAAAATGGCTTACATACCAGAATAATTGTAATGGATTTCCGAATGGTGACTCTGGGATATAGCAAGGTTCAAGAGAGTTTTTTGAATCATCAACTTAAATATATTCAGCATTGTTTTTAGTATATGTAGTATTGTTATTACATTTTAATTATTTTAACACTTTCTATTGACTGAGACTCAGAACAGATATTATTAATCTATTGCTGAGAAGCCTGTTGTGACAGTTAGTAGCTTGTGGATCTGTTTTATCCAAAAGGGACTTAGGCACATGTAGAAAGCAAAATAAACATACTTTTAATGCCTTCTCACTTTCTCTTCTGTGTCCCTCATCGCCTCTGGACTATCTTACAGCTCACAATGGGGCCTGCCATTTCATAAAGTTGACATTACTCTAAAGTTATTTCATTCCTCACGCACTTTCTTCCTTTCCTTAAGATTGAAATAGCTACTACCTCAAAGTGCTTATCTTTAGCATGTAGGAAAACATCAGATTAAAGTAATTCACACTAGGGGTTGAAAGTCTTAACCAGCGCAGTGTGAGGCTAGATAAACTAAGTACACCTGTACTCAATGGCTGAGTGGGGATTTATTTCTAAAGGAAAGGATTTCAAAGGTGGGGGGGGGACAGGGACATGTTTATTACAGACACACAGCTGCATTATGCAATCTTCAAACATGCATTGAATGTCTACTAATATTCACAATATGGCACTGAAGTTTAAGTTCAAAGACCTTGGAGTCACAAAATGTTGATTGAGTTCAGACTGTGCTATTTAGGACCATGACCATGGTTGTGATCAAGTTTCTATTTCCTCATCTGTGAAATAAGGAGAAAAGCAATGATCACATCGTGGGTTTATTGTGAGACTGAAGTGAAATCCCACGTGTCAAGTGCCTCGCACAGTGCCCGACATAGAGTCTGGACTCAGTAAACGTGAACTGTTGGTTATTCTCTATCTCAGGCTCTCGATGAGACACTGTGTGAAGGCACAGAAAACAAAATGATGTAGCCCTAGACCTCACTGAGCTCTTTCCTACCCTCCCAACTTTTTCTACCTATGAACAGGCACTAGAAAAGCAATAGCTCTCACATTAAAAAAGTAGTTAACTCATACTAACCTGGAATTGTCAAACTAATTTTTATCAACAGCAACAAAACCCATTACTTAAATCCTTGTGTATACATGGGTATTTACTTACTGCTTTAGAATTCTCAGACTTCAATGACAGAGAAATACAAGGAGAACATTCATAATTAATTCATAAAATTATTTTCCCTTTAATTGTAACACTCTGAGTAAATGAATGAAGGTAATTTAGAAAAAATTATCTTTAAAAAACATTTCATGGTAGAGTGGAACAAAGGGAGTTTAAATCATAGAATATGACTCTACAACTTCCTCTGAAATTCTAAATTTGTTCAGGATACTTTTGTTACTGCTGTAAAATAGAGGGACAGTCTGAGTGAAAGTGAGGACATCAAGACTAATTTGGTGAAGGTTGTTAGGTGACAATAACTATTAATGACTCCATTCTGTGGACTCAAAAGACCAAGCCAAACAAAAACAAACAAACAAAGAAAACTCCTCAATTCTAACTTTATAATTAAAAACAAAAACAAACAAAAACAAAACCCACTGTAGCATGACTTGTAAGACAAGGTGAAATAAGCCAAAAAGAGCCCTCTTAGTATTTCAGAAAAGAAGAATAGAGATGCTAAAAGAGTTAAATTTTGGGAAAAACCTGATTATAATAAGAGCTGGTTTTTTCCTTAAGAGATACCACTCAGAATTGATTATCTTCTTTCACAGGATGAAACAATAGATATGATTGACAAGCATGCCTAAGTCTTCATTCTTCTAGCTGATTATCAACCATTCCTTCTGGGAGCCAATTTCAAAGAGTTGTTATGTTTTGAGGTGCTGTCACAGACTCATTGGAAAGAACTAGAAATGTTAGCTCCTCATGTCTGCAGTTCCAGTAGGGATTTCATGTCTGAGTATTGTAAGTTTAATAATAATATAGTTTTAAAGAAATTTTTAGAACTGTATAGAGAAATGAGTAGAGTTACTATAGTTCAATATTTATAGGAAAACTATAGAATATCAGAACAGTGCTTCCTATGGTCAATTATATTTAACTTCTTGTTACTGTGAATTGATAAGTATTATTGCAAACATTGAAATGAGTACTTGACTAACATGTAAAAGTCAAATGTGTTAATAATACAGTTATTTATATTGGTAATACTACTTTGAGAAGAAATTGAGTAAGTACCCCTTATAGCATGAAAGGATAAATCTAACTCTTAGAATACCTATTTCCTGCTGAAGGGAAGCTATGAACCTTTATAAATTTAATCAATCCTTCCTGGGACAAAGGAGTCCATAAAAATCACAAACTAAGTATGTCTAATCTGCACAGAAAAATGCTATTTTTCTAGGAGTAGCACTTATAAATTACTTAGGATGGTGTCTGTCACATAGTAGACAATAAATGTTATCTAAATTATCATTTAGAAATGGTATTTGGTTGTAAGTTACAAAGATTTAGAATAAGTGGTTTAAAAATACATTAGCTTGCTGCTCATGTCCAGAGGTAGGTTGTTCAAGGCTGGTGTATTGACATGATATTGTCAACATCTCAGAACACTTCTATTTTCTGCTTGGCCATTCTGTTTAGAAGTTTTCATCCTCAGTACCACATCGTGGTCTCAAGATGGCTACCATGACTCTACCTGTCATGTCTAGGTACAAAGAAGGAAAAAAACATGGTCCTGCAAAAGGATAAATGCCAGCTGGATCCATGCCATTTAAAAAAAAAAAAAGCTTTCCAGAGTCCCACCCAACAACTTTTGCTCAAATATCATTGTCCTAAACTCGGTCACATGCTTTCCCTTCTCTTTAAGATGGGAGAGACTGTATTTTAGCTAGATACATTGCTAAACGTAACAAAATAAAATTTCTGTTGTTAATAAAGGGAAAATTGGATTTGGGGAACAGACTAGGAATCTTTCCCAGTGTTATTTTTGTGATTATGATTATTTGGAGGTTCACAAATAAACTAGTCCTTTTCAGGGGGTTGCTTTTCTGTGTGACTGAAATATCTCCCTTTCAGCAACGTGCTGGAGCCAGCTTACACCAGCTTTGGAATTAAGTAAAGTATATTAGCAACAAAGATAGTAAATACTTAAAACAGATGGCTTCCTATTTTTTCACTACAATGTACTATTATCTGTGCTGTTGAAGTTATGCATATCTATCGTATCTGTATTGTGTACATATTATATAATGGAAACCTATATAATAGTGCCTACTACACATCTCTTCCCAACTCTGTATTCAGTAACATCACCTTGGTATCTTAAAACTGGCCATGGAGGGAATAGTTACATCATGAAAGTTGACAAACACTAAAATAAGGGCCCTTTTCCCTGTAGAATACATTGTAAATATTTACCAGCACACTTCTCCCTTCCAATATTTAGAAATATATTTTTAATAGTTTGCTGTGTTAATAACAGAAAGTATAAAAATCAGAGTGGGGCAAATTCAATGTTTCACTAACATCATTACAGACAGAAGGTTAACCAATGACCACATTAGGAGAGAGATGAATTTGTTTTTCTTCTGTTCAAGCCTTGCAACAACACTCATGGGACCACCAACATCACCAGCCGGATATTTCAGCTCTGAGCTAAAGAAATGAATTTTTTGTGACGAGTTCCTTGGGGAGATAGGAAAGAAGAAGAACTGCCTCATGTTTTCCCCTAAGGACTAATAAGTTTGTTTATGTCCCTTTGAGCTTGGAGCACTCGTCAAAAAAGAAAAAGAAATTTTCCCTCACTGCCTCTCTGATTGTCACTCTTTGGAGGGTGAAAAAATGAGGCATTTTGAGGGAATAAAGATGAAATATTAAGCAGAAAATAAATGAGACAATGTAGTGAGAACCATTTAAAAGGGTGATTTATAACTCCTTTTCTGTATCTAGTATTTAAATTGAGACTATTCAAGTAAAGATAATTTTGTTTTTTCACCTTGAATGCTTTTCCTTTGCTATCAAAAATTGTGTGTAAACCTTCTGCTCTACTCTCTGGAGTTTGAGATGGTACCAGAGAAATTCACAGGAGAAAGCAGTTTAACATCATACTATTTTACAAGGCTGCAGGGAAGCAAGCACTGTTCATTGAAAAGAACGGGACTGTGAATTAGTATGACCTCTATGAAGGACACTTTGGCAATATTTATCAAAATTGTAAATGCATATAGCCCTTGACCCAATAATTCTACTTTGGGGAATATATTCTACAGATGTACATATGCTAAATGACATAGGTTCAATCGTATTCTCTGTAACATTTTGCATAACAGCAAATGGCTAGAATCAACTCAAAATCCATCAGTAGGAGTGGAAATTATGATTTATTTTTACAGTGGAGTGCTATATAGCTGTAAAAATCCTAGAAGCTATATAGTGAAATAAAAATACATATCAGAAGAGTATGTATAATATACCTTGTGAGTAAGAGAAAATAAAAATCTATAGTTGTATCTTAAATATGCATGACTCTGAATAAATCCATATAATCTAAGAATAGAGATCTCTGTGTGGAAGGAAGGTACATTCTGGCTAGTTGAGGGACAAAATTAGAAGGAAACCAACATTTTTTTTTGGTTTTAGCCTTTTAACTTTTCTAGTTATTCATTTCTTTAGCCATGAGAATGTATTAGCTACTTAAAAAATATCTTAAATCCATATACATAGCTTGCAGTACTTAAAGAGAAAGGAACTTGCCCTCCATCACCAGAGACATTATTTAGTATGATTTAATAAGGAGTTCTAGCTGTGAGATGCTCCCTCACTCACAGATGTAAGAGAGGGGAGTTTAAGGAAGGGGCCATGTGTAGAGGTGTGCAGACTTAAGGGACTCAACGTAAGAGAGTGAGCCACTGAGGGACTAACAAGAGCAGGATGCCAGAGCCACCACCAGCTCGGAGGGGTGTAGAGGTGGAGCTGTCATGGAGGTGCTGCAGAGACAGTAGTTCTTAACAGCAGAAGCAGCTATTTCCAGAAACAGTGGGGCAGTGAGGAGCAGAAGGAATCCATATCCCAACCCTTCTGTCCTCCCACCCCTGATCTCCAGCTAGTCACAAACAGAAGCCAGAGGGCAATGAATACCGTTGCATACTCTCCACAGTGGTCATCTTCCTGGGGGACCAAGGAGGAGAGAGGTGGCGAAGAGATCTAGGTGACAAATGAAAAATAACCAGTGCAGGATATGAGGGTGGCAATTTGCATCCTGGATGTGTATGTTCATCCATACCTATGGGTATGTATAAAAATGGCCCTTATATACTGGTACCTATGTTTACGTCTTGAAATCAGGCTTGGACCATTAACTCAAATACTATCAGCACCAAACTTAGTTTTACATATCCAGTTGCTTTAAAGATAGCCAAAGAAAGTATATTTTTAGCTTTTTAAAGACAGCCTTCTTTGTATATCCCGTGAAACTACCCCAAAATCTACAAGCCATGGGTACAACAAACCCCTGCTGCTCCTTGCAACACTCTTACCCAGAGAGTTTCCTCCTTGCTACTGAGCGACATTACCAAGACATGTAAGTTTCCTCTCTGATTCTCCTCCCGCCCAAGGTTCCCCTGCCCTTTTGGCCTCTTCCCTTCTGAGTGGTAGCCCCATCCTGTTGTTTCTGGCATGTCTACATCTGTGAAAAACATCCCTTCTTTTGCAACCTGTCAGAGCACCACTCAATAATGGTCCTTATGTACTACTGCCACCTCGTGGTCATGTTTTTTCTTGCTTGGTCCCGAAATCCTCTAACCGATAACTACCTAATTCAATTAATGTAAGTAAGTAGCTGGTATTCAGATAATTTTTAAAATAAATTATTCCACTTAGTTATTAAAATGAGCCTTTGCATTGAGTTATATTATCCCCACTCAAAAGTTAAATGGCTTCTCCAAGGTCTGAAGGCCATGGTGAAACCAGGATTCAAACACAAGCAGGCCTTCGGACTTCAAATCTTAAGACTCTTTAGTCCCCTGAAATCCCTCATTTCCCCTACCCCATCATTGTGGCCTAGTACACAATATTTATTATATTCTGTTTTTCCTTTCAAGGGGATCAATAAGATGATATGCTCAGAGGTTCATCTGATTCCCAGAGGTTAGCAGATTCACGAAAAAAGTAGCTTAAAGACTTTATGGATCTTCTGTTTTTAGCCAAGTTATATAACTATTTAATTTAAAAAATTTTTTTCCACTCTACAACTCCTTACATATGTTATGTAAAATATAATAAACTTTTTAAATGCAAAGCTTGGCTCATAAGATGGAGAAGGACATCTCCAGGGAATGAGAAACCAAGAATATCATAATACCTGAAATTATCCCTGCTCAGTATATCTTTAAATCTGCATGTACCAAAGCCTTGGCTTTTTGCAGCTCCACATAGGACAGGACATGAGGTCTTGGGCACTGAAAACAGGGATTTGGAATAGAAGCCCCCTATAAACCTGAGAGCCATGAAAGGCTACATTCCAAAAGAATGATAGACTTATAAAATCTGTTCACCAGAAAAGAAAAATAAGGAAATTAATCAGTCTTGGTGTAGGCTCTGGTTTGAAAGTAATCTTGAGGGTTGGGATTCATTTTTCGCTTACCTGCAAGGTCCAGTGAACCACAAACTAGACAAATAACTTTATGTGGTTCCAGACTGGTAGTAACACAGAACGCCTGGTAGAAGCAAAAGCAAATACTCTCTGGAGATACGCCCAGTCATCAGAGACCTCATTGAACTTCTGCTTGTTAAGTCTGGTCATTCAACTTAAGTTCACAACCTAAAATTACAAAGCATCTGAGGAATAGATCAGAGGAGCAAAAGCCAGTGAAACCAAGAAAAAGCCAAATTTGATCCTTAAGGGCCTTGGTTATTTAAACTATTGCATATAGAATTACACATGCATGCACACACACACTTATTACATAGAAAATAAAATAAGGTGATTTTAAGTTTTCCCAAGGATTTTTGCTGAGCATGGCATTGCCATTCTTGATTTGATGCAGAAGGGATAAGGAGATTTTGTCATTTACTCTTCAATTGGAATTTGCCTTTTTAAACATATAAGTAGGTGGTAAAGATGAAAATTTATAAAATAAATGGAAGTCTTCTTTGAAACTGAAAATTATAATACTAACCCTTAGAGATAATTTTAGTAGTTTGAGAAATAGCAGCCTGCCACCTGGTCTCATGGCTTGCCTGGCCTTACTTCCTGTCTGTAAAATGAACATTTTAAACCAGATTGTGGATGAAAAAGAAAATGCTTTTTCTCCTCTCTCTCTCTTTTTTTCTCCTTTGGAAGTCTTGAAAAAGAAGGTAAGTGCTACTTCTGAGAATTCTGCTGTTTTTCATGGTGGTAAGTTGGTAAGTTTCTAAGTAAAACCAGATAAGCCTACATCTATTGTGTTACTATGGAATCATTTCCAAGATACATTGTTAAGTGAAAAACCTGAAGATGCAGAGCAGTGTGTAAATGCCCCACTTCTTAAAAAATATACATCTCGTACTGATTTATGTGTGAGTAGACTATTCTTGCAGGAATATGCAAAAAAACTTACAATGATATTTGTTTGGGGGAAGATGCTAGTGAATTTGTAGTTCTGGGATGGAGTAAAACTGACAATTTCAACCCCATATACGTGTTATTTCAATTTTAGAAAGCAGATTAATTAAAAAGCAGACAAATTCTCTCATAAACCAATAGATACCTTCTTTAGTCAATGGTTATGCATTATTTGCCATAAATCTAGGCAATATATCTACCATGTATAGTGCATTATACAGCTGGAGTATAATTGCTTAAGTTTGAATCCTGGCTCCACAATTTTTTAGCTTTATGAATTTGGGCAAGTTTTTAATCTGTCTATGCCTCAATTTCTTCTTCCATTTAATGGTCAAAATAATAAAGTTGTTTTGAAAATTAAGTAGGCTAATCTATATAAAATGCTTTACACAGTACCCGACACGTGGAAAAGATTTAGTGAATGTTAGCTCACATTGAGATTTTAACCTTGCTAATTGTTTCTCAGCTCCTATATTTCAAAAATATTTATGTACTTGAAATCTCAAAAAAATCACTAATTAAAGAGGATAGAAAGTTTTAATACACTGTAGGGCACCATTATTTGACAATTATTATAGATTCATTTTCAAAACTTTTACTGGCCAGGCATATTTTGAAGACAATGACAAAACCATGCTGAAATATCAGAATAAATCAATGCTGTTGCCTTACATAAATGTTTGGTCCTCAGGCTATATGTCATCTGATGAATACCTGCACAGAAAAATTATATTTCATAGTTTACCAAATATTTTGTGAGTATCAGGAAGTGCATCCTGTAGACAAGAAAATAAAATTTGTACATTGTTTATGAAATCATATTGCTACTCCATTTGATATTACAAGCCAATGAAATCCTCCAGTAATACCAGCTGAGAGAAAGCTTGGCTTCCAGAGAATTCTAATTTATTCTTCAACAATGAGAAATGTGATTAATTATCAAACAGACCAAAATACCAGACTTCATTGATGACCATAATTTCTTCCCAGAAGACTAATTTACTTTTGAAGACAAAACCTAACAGAATACTGAATTTACAAAGTACATCTTCTGAACCTAGGGATTTGGGGGTGATTTTTAGCCACATGATAATCCTCTCCTTGTAGGAAAATAGACTTTGATTTTCCTTGACTATTCGTCACAGCTGGAGATTTATGGAGAAATTTACTTCTAGGGTTTTTTCTGTTATTGTTTTACCATTTGGCTTTAGGTAAAAATTGTTTCTTTTGCACATGTTAATGGATATTTACTTTGCCCCAGGTTAGACATGCTGATATCCTCAGATACTTCTTATCATTACCCTGAATACCTAGATGAATATTTTAATAACCCAGACATTTCTCAGATACCTGTACTAGCTTACTATTGCTACATAACAAATTCCCACAAACTTAATGTCTGAAAACAACACAAATTTATTATCTCACAGCTTTTATGCTATTGAAATTGAGGCATGGTGGGATAGTAGGATCTTCAGCTCAGGGTTTCACCAGGTTGAAATCAAGGTGTCTGTTGGACCTGTGATCTCATCTGCGACTTGGGGAAACTGTCTTCCAAGCTCACTGATTGTTGGCAGAATTCAGTTCCTTATGGTTGTAGGACTCAGGCCCTCGGTTCCTAAAGGCCCACTATTCCTGGCCGTGAAACTGTCTCCACTAGATGGCAGTTTGTTTCTTCAGGATCAACAGAAGAACATCTGCTGCTGCCTGGAATATTTCTCTCTAGTCTGTTGAACAAAGTTTTATGCAACTTAATCTAAACCCTTCATATTCATAGCCGCCACCCACTCTCAAAGTGGGGAGGATTAAACAAGGCTGCACACTGGGGGGAATCTCAGAGGCCGTCTTAGAATTCTGCCCACCACACTGTCTATTTGCCAGTTATTATGAGGGTGGGAAGGAAAGAAGGGAGTATTTAACTTGAGCTGTGGACGCACTGAAGCAAAATTTCAATCTAAGTTGTGGTGTGTCTAGCTCTTGTTGCCCCCAAGTTTTTCCTACCAAAGTTTGGTCTTTCCATGTGGGTAAAACCTGACTTTACATACATGGATTTGCAGAATCAGAATTGAAAGATGCTAAGAATTTACATGAGAGAGAAGATAATGCCAGGCTGGGTGTGGTGGCTCAAGCCTTTAATCTTAACACTCTGGGAGGCTGAGGTGGGAGGATTTCTTCAGATCTGGAGTTTGAGACCAGCCTGAGCAAGAGTGAGACCCCATCTCTACTAAAAATAGAAAAAATTAGCTGGTCAACTAAAATCAGAAAACAATTAGCCGGGTGTGGTGGTACACACCTGTAGTCCCAGCTCCTTGGGAGGCTGAGGCAGGAGGATCGCTTGAGCCCAGGAGTTTGGGGTTGCCGTGAGCTAGGCTGACGCCACGGCACTCTAGCCCCAGCATTAGAGTAAGACTCTGTATAAAAAAAAAAAAAAAAACAAAAAACAAAAAACAAAAAAACAAAGATAATGCTGATGCATTCTAGAATTATGCTGTTTTTTAGGATTAAAAAATAGCCTTTAGGATAAAAGCTTGTTGTCTACATAAATTATTTTTATCAGGATTCAGATTTAAGCATTATGGTAATTGTGTGTAAGCAATTAAAAGAAACACAAGTTGAATGCCCATTATATCAGGTGTGCTACACACATTATTTCCTCAAATCTTTCCTATAAGAATATTGAAGTTCAATTAATATTAATAATGAGTAACTTATAAAAAACTAATAAATGTCAAGTTATTGCTCAGTACCAACAGCTAGTAAATCTTAGAGATAGGAGTTCAAATCTAGCTCCATTTGAGTTCAGGGAGTATTTCTCTAAATTTTAAAGCTGTTATTGAAACTGGGAGCTCTAGAAATACCCATTCAACTTGTCCACAAACATTTATTGAGGGTGTACTAGCTGCCAGACACTGTTCTAAACTGAGGGGATGTAATGTTAAACAAGATAGACAAGGTCTCTGCCTTGCAGAATAAGAGCTCAAGTTTCTTCCAAAGTCTAAGATATAAATTTTTCTGATGTTACATAGCAATTATGCCTTAATATTAATAATGCTAATTATTAATAGTAACATTAGTAATACTGTTTTTCACTGAATACAATAAATTTGCTTGGATTTCTGATATAGCCACAATGAATCTAAATAAAATTTTTTTCAACCTTAATAAATGCTATACCATTTTTATTTGCAGTTACTATAAAAAAAAGAGAGCAAGAAGCTCTGTGTATGTGTTTATGTGTGCACTCGTGCTTTGGTTTGAGAAAAAATAACTCATTTAGTGAAAATTAGCATTAACCTTAACAGAATTTAAAACTAGTAAATGCTGATTATAAACTGGGTTGTCGCTATGTACTGTGTATTTTTTGGTTGGAGCAAGGTTACCCAGTTGCCAGAGCATGTGCTTGGCCATGAACAAAACGGGGCACTAAACGTGCAAAAAAATACATAGATAAAAAGCTAAGGGAGAGTGAGATAAAGAGGGACAAAGAGATTGAGAGTGGGGAATTGAGATGATTTAGCTTTAAACAATTTATCCAAAATTATGCAAGCAGAAAATCTAGGGGAAAAAACCCCAATTTTAATATCTATGTACATGTAAGTTTTATTTACAGTCACGTGCTGCATAATGAAGTTTGGTCAATGACAGACCACATGTATGATGGTGGTCCCAATAAGACTATAATACTGCATTTTTACTGTACCTTTTCTATGTTTAGGTATGGTTAGATACATAATTAGTTACTACTGTGTTACAGTTACCTACAGTATTCATTATAGTAACATGCAGTACAGGTTTGTAGCCTAGGAGCAACAGGCTATACCATATAGCCTAGGTATGTAGTAGACTATACCATCTAGATACGTGTAAGTACACTATGATGTTTGCACAATGACAAAACTGTCTAATGACACATTTCTCAGAATGTTTCCCTGTCATTGAGGGATGCACGATGATAACTGTTTTTATTTTGTATTTTATAAGGGGAGAGAATCAAGTGTACCATGTTTTCAATGATTTGGGGTTTCCAAAAACCTTAATCCAGTAGGTCTTATTTTGAATCAATTTTAACATCTTTATTTTTTTTTTTGTAGACTGCCATTAAAACAAAAAGACTTTTGAAATAAACTGATGTGCCCCCTTTCCACAGTACAGAAATGAAGATGGTAAACTTAAGACAACTGTTGCCACCTGATGATGGCAATGCAAACAATGCAAACAAAGTGTAGTAGATTTTTCCTTCAATAGCCTCTGAACTTTTTACAGCACATTGGACTATGTATTAGCAAAAATGGTATCAATTTAATAAGCAAATAATATTAAAATGAAACAATTTGGCAATGATAAATATGGAAATGCTTATTAATGTCAGTAATGTATTATTATTAATATATGGTAGGACTCTGAAAGAACTTTGTGCCTCATATTAATACCTGACATCAATGACAGTCTGATGAACTTTTCTATGGTGCTACTTCTGTTATAACAAATGCATAATATAACATAAGAAAATGACTTCTTACAGTTTTTAAATTATGTTGGGAAAAATCTAAATATGCAAGTTTAATTGCTTTAAATTTACCATTAAATAAAATCTAAATATTTGATTGTATGTTTGTAATTATTTTTATTCGTGTGTTTAAATGTTCCGTGAATTTCACTTTCTCTTGGGAGGTCTATTTAAAGTGTTTATTTAAAACTAACGTTTATCCTGTGATTTAAGATGAATTGCTATAATGTCAAAGTTGGATCAATCAGTCAGTACAATGACTTAATGGGGGTGTGATGATCATTAACATTCAGGATATGCCCTGTGAAGAGACAGCACAGAAAGTTGCCTACCTAAGGAGATTTGTAGGTTGCTCACATTTTTGCACGGTCGTATGTGAATGTCAAGTAATTGTTTACCTAGTTAAAGTGAAAGTTTCTCTTTAAGGTGACTGACTATATTATCCCTTTGTTCATGTATTTGTGTTGTCTGTGTCTTGTTGACATCATTGCTCTTTGGAAGGGGGACAAGGGACAGAAGATTCTGATGAATATTCAGTGGAGAAAGCTAGTCCTGACTACAGGACCAGCAAGATAGCGCAAGTGTGGAAGTGCCCAGTGTGAGGCCCTTTTTCTCTGGCACTTAATTCCTAAGAGAATCTAGTGAAAGTAGAAAATTTGAAGGCAATGTAAAGGGCCGAGAGAGATTTTTTGCCTACTAAGTCATGTTAGTGGTAAAAGTCTGGGATTTGGGATCAGAAGACCTCTGTGTATAGCACTCTCTAGATCACTGATTAATCTTTTAAGCTTTGGTTTGTTTCTTTGTTTGTTTATTTATTTATAAAATGAGTGTAAAAATACTTGTGTAAAGCATGCACAATTGCTACCTCACATAATAACCAATCCTTCCCCTTAGTTGCTATGAGTTAGTCTATAATTAGACTATATGTTGCTATAATGAATCTTAATGAATTATATCCCACCAGATTAGGTGAGGCCATAATTGGAGGATTATGTGGTGTGGAAAGAGAGATTTTAATATTTTTAAGGCAGAAACTTGCTCAAGACAGGAAGATACTGCCTTTTACCTCACATGAGTCAACACTGACTTCTGAGGGTAAATTTTCTCATATATAGAAAACTGGAAAGGCATTCAGTTCATAGTTTTTATCTTTTAAATCAACAGTCTATCTGTAGGAGAGATCATTAGTGTTCACCAAATACCCCCCCATTATCTCCTTAACATTTCCTACCTGCTCTTTCAGTTAGGGTGGGGCCATGTGACTAGCTCTTTAGTGAATGGACTGTATAAAGAAGTGACATGTGTTCTTCCAGATAAAAAAATAGTAAGAGCCAAGGTAGTTCCAAATTTTTCTCCTTCCCCGCCACAGGGATTTTGTGTGTTCCAGATGGTATAATAAGACCATTATATTAATAATATAAGATGTAGTATAATATAATTTTATTATATATTATATAAAATTAAACATAATATAGTTAATAATATATGGTGTATAATATATAATTATTTATAATTTAAAACATATAATTTATATAGTATATAATGATGTAATATAATAGCCAAAATGGGGAGAAAGACTGCCTGATTCACACTGAAGCATGTCTGAAATATAAGAAAGAAATAATCTTTATTGTAAGTCCCTGAGAGCTGGAAATTTTTTTTGTTTGTTTGTTCTGGCCATGTTAATTCCTATGACTAGGGCAATATTTTAGAGTCAGAACAAAAAAGTTGGCAAACATTTCATAATGTGTTGTCTGTTCCCTGATGAATAGAATACGGGAAATGACATTTTATTAGAATAAGTAAATAGGTAGGAGATATCCCAATCTTGATTAGAGAAAATTTTATTCTAATGATGCCAATGGTCAAAAGGTAGTGGATTATTTGTTTAGGAAGTCATGAGGTTTCCATGTCTGAATGATATCTGGGTTAAAAATTCATTTTTGTTTTTCATAGATAATAGTTTACAATTTTAGTGAATATAAGGGTGGGATGGTGGAGAGGCCATCCAGAACCCTGTCACCTGGTCTGGGGTGGGTGTGGGAGTCACTTGGGAAAAGCGACCCTGCCCTCAAGATTTTGAGTTCTCTGGCACCTACAGTCAGAATCTTTTACTTCACTTCTGATTTGGTTTGCTCTAAAGTTGAACAAGATTGGCTTATGCACTTAGGTTCTCTCTACCAGGCTCATATTATCTATTTGGATCTAGATAGATTTTAGTAATTTTTCTTCTACATACAATGTTGTTAATTATGTTGTGCATCTGAAAAACACAACTTCACATTTTAGATAGAGGTACTTGCTTTTCTGTGGGCAGTTGTGCACATATGAGAGAGTAATGTGCTAAATGAAGAAAATAATTGCCATGAATTTTATTTATACTTAGATTATAATGTTGGTGCCCAGGAAAGTTGGGTCTATTTGTTGTATAAGTGAATGCATGAATGAATGGATGGATGAATGAATGCATGGACAAAATAAGGAATGAATAAAACCTGGATGGAAACATATGAAATAGATCAGCAAAATTTTCATGAATACATCATTATAAAGGGCACAGTCATATATTATGATACATTTAATCATGCCTTGGTTATTGGCATTATTAGGATAAATAGAATTGACAAGATAGATTTTTATATAAATCTTTTATATTTCTAAGAAATTTATTTCTATGTATTTAATTTGTTTTTTACTGTTGTAAAGGTATCTTATCTTCTATGTTATCCTCTAACTTGTTGCTACTTGATTATAGAAAGACTATTTTACTTTCTTTTGATTTTCTAGCAAGCAAATACCTTAGAGATATTGTGGGTTTGGCTCCAGATCACCAAAATAAAGCGAATTTCACTATAAAGTGAGTCACATGACTTTTTTGGTTTCCCAGTGCAAATAAAAAATGTATTTACACTTATGGTAGTCTATTAAGTGTACAATAGCATTGTATCTAAAAAAATGTGTATACCTTAATTTTAAAACACTTTATTGCTAAAGATTGCTAATGATCATCTGAACCTTCAGCGAGTCATAATCTTTTTTGCTGGTGGAGGGTCTTGCCTCTCTTTGATAGCCGGTGACACATCAGGGTGGCTGCTGAAAGTTGGGGTAGCTGTGGCAATTCCTTAAAATAAAGCAACAATGAAGTCTGCTGCATCTATTGACTCTCCTTTCATGAAACAATTTTCTGTAGCATGCGATGTTATTTGATGACATTTTACCAACAGTAAAACTTCCTTCAAAATTGAAGTCATTTTCTCAACCCTGTTGCTGCTTTATCAACTAAGTTTATGGAATATTCTGAAACCCTTCTTGTCATTTTAACAATGTTCACAGCATCTTCACTAGTAGATTCCATCTCAAGAAACCACTATTTTTTGCTCATCCATTAGCAACTCCTTATTTGTTAATTTGATCATGAGAATGCAGCAATTAAGTCACATTTTCAAACACTACTTTCAATTCTAGTTCTCCTGCTACTTTCACTACATCTGCAGTTAATTTCTCTGCCGAAGTCTTGAAACCTGAAAGTCATTCATAAGGGTTAGAGTCAACCACTTTCAAACTCCAGTTAATGTTGATGTTTTGACCTCCTCCCATAAATCACAAATGTTCTTAATGGCATCTAGAATGGTAAATTCTTTCCAAAAGGTTTTCATTTTACTTTGCCCAGACCCATCAGAGGAGTCATATCTATGACAGCTAGAGCTTCACAAAATGTACATCTTAAATAATAACTTGAAAAAATCAAAATTATTCTTTGATTCATGGGCTGCAGAGTGGATGTTGTGTTAGTAGGCATGAAAACAACATTAATCTCTTTGTATATCTCTAGCAAAATTCTTGGGTGACCAGGTGCATTACCAATGAGCAGTAATATTTTGAAAGGAATATTTTTTTTCTGAACAGTAGGTCTTAATAGTGGGCTTTAAATATTCAGTAAACCATGCAGTAAACGGATGTGCTGTCGCTCGGGTTTTGTTTTTCCATTTATAGAGCACAAGCAGAGTATATTTAGCATAATTCTTAACGGTGCTAGGACTTTCAGCCAAATGAACATTGGCTTCAACTTAAGGGCACAAGCTTCATCAACCCCTAAGAGAGTCAGTGTGTCTTTTGAAGTTTTGGAAGCTAGGCATTGACTCCTCTCTAACTATGAAAGTCCCAGATGGCATCTTTTCCCAATATAAGCCTGTGTCATATACATTGAAAATCTCTTATATGGTGTAATCACCCACATCAATTATTTTAATTAGATCTTCTGGGTAATTTGCTACAGCTTCTATATTAGCACTTCCTGCTGCACTTTGTGCTTTTATGTTATGGAGACGGCTGCTTTCTTTAAACCTCATGAACCAACCTCTACTAGCTTCAGACTTTTCTCCTGTAGCTTTCTCACCTCTCTCGGCCTTCATAGAATTGAAAACAGTTAGGGTCTTGTCTGGATTAGGCTTGGGCTTAGGGGAATGCTGTGGCTGGTTTGATCTTCTATCCAGACCGCTCAAGCTTTCTCCATAACAGCAATAAAGCTGTTTCACTTTCTTATTCGTGTGTTCACTGGAGTATCACTTGTAATTTCCTTCATGAATTTTTCCTTTGCTTTCACAACATGGCTCACTGTTTGCCTCAAGAGGCCTAGCTTTTGGCCTGTCTTAGCTTTGAGATGTTCCTACCTCACTAAACTTGATCATTTCTAGCTTTTGATTTAAAGTGAGAGACATGTGACTCTTCCTTTCACTTGAACACTCAGAGACCATTGTAGGGTTATTACAATATTATTGTGTCTCAGGGAATAGGGAGGCACAAGGAAAGGGAGAGAGATGAGGAACGGCCAGTTGGTGGAGCAGTCAGAACTCACACAACACATCAGTTAAGTTTGCCGTCTTACATGGCGCCTTTCATGGCACCCAGAAACAATCAAAAGTTTGAAACTATGTGAGAACACAAAAAATGTGACACAGAGACACAGAGAGCACATGCTGTTAGAAAAATGGTGCTCATGGAATTGCTTGAGGCAGGGTTGCCACAGACCTTCAATTGATAAAAAATGAAATATCTGCAAAGTGCAATAAAGTGAAACACAATAAAATGAGGTACATCTGTAATTGTATATTCGGACCATTTCTATTATTTTTTAAATTTTATTATCTTGTATTCTTCAAGTATCAAATTAAATGTACTATGAAAATGAAAAATTAACCTCACATTTTCCATTTTTCTTGTCTCTGAATTATATAATTGTGGTGGTTGATATATCTAGGGAAAAAATTTAAAAATAGCAATGATGATGGCTATCTTTCCATTGTTCCTGACTTTAAAAGAAAAGTTTTTAGTAGAGGCTGGGAAGGGTAGTAGGAGGGGGGATAAAGTGGGGATGGTTAATGGGTACAAAATTACATTTAGATAGTTAGCAAGAATGAGCAATATTTGACAGTACAGCAAAGTGACTATAGTCAACGTAAGTTATGGCATACTTTAAAATAACTAAAAGAGTGGAATTAGAATTTTTCTAACACAAAGATATGATAAATGGTTGAGATGATGAATACCCCAATTGCCTTGATTTGATTAATTCACATTGTATGCCTGTATCAAAACATCTCATGTAGCCTATAAATATATACAACTATTATGTATCCATAATAATTAAAAATAAAGATTTTTAAAAGAAATGTTTTTAGATTATAGCTCTTAAGTATTATCCTGGCATTTGGGTTGGCATATACCATAACTCATTAGATAGATAGATAGATAAAAATGCTTATCTCTATTTACGTGTATATATACACATAAGTCAAAGACATAGAGTCACACTTATATATATTTATATTCCTATGAATATATGCATAGAGATGTCTATATCTCCATATCTTATATGTAAATAATTTTCTTCAAAACACATTGAACTTTGCCAATATTCAATATCTTTGGATATTGTTATTTTACTCTTTTTATCTAGCATGATGAGTCATAGTAACAGATTTCTTAGAAATGAATCATGTTTGCACTCCCAGAATAAACTCCACTTATGTAATACAATTTATTTTAATAAGCTAATACATTATTTGCTATATTTTATTTTATATTTGAGATTGGTTTATACTTTTCCATTTTTTGTGTTATTTTTGTTAGGATTTGAAATAAATGCTCCTCTGGCTTTTTGTAATGAATCTAAAAATTTTTGTTTCTTTTTGTGCTTGGAAACATTTAATAATAGGGAAGTTGAACCTAAATTAATCTTACTCTTTCCTGATATATTATTTGACTGTAAATTTTTCTCTGAAGTTTTTCACAAAGATTCTAATATTTTTATTGGAATTTTTTCTATTTTTGAATTTTTTATTATTTTATATATTTATATTATGCCATAGATAGCTAGATATATGATAGATATGTTAAAGAAAGATTCATACATTTTTAAATATTGTAAAACATTACTCTTGGAATAGATGTTAGGAACCCTAATCACACATTTGTTTGTGCATTAGTATGAACACAAAACTGTTTCCGGAAAAAAAAAAGAAAAGAAAGAAAAGAAAAGGAAGGGAAAGAAAAGATAAGAGAGCTACGCTTTCTTTTTCTAAGGAATGTTTCTTGAGTAAGCATCTCAGTTTTTATTGACAGAACTCAACCTTTCCAATGTTTGCTTATCAGCCTCATCACAAATATACCTTTAGAGTTTTTATGTTTAAAGCCCTGAATTTTCTTCCATTTGAATGTAGCAGAGACTCCAATATGAGAACAAATGACTTATTTCTCTAAGTAGTCCTAACTTTATCTTGGTTCAAATCACACTAACAAATGTACCACATTGATGTCACACAAATATAATCACAGTCACAACTCAGAGATATTTATAGATAACTTTTGATTCAAAGTTTACTACATGACATGGCAGCTGCTTTATAATTAGCTGTAGAATATTTTCTTCCAGGTATTAGTAACTGAAAAACCTGAATTTTTTTCTGAACAACCAATATGTTTTTATGTTATGATCACTAATATATCTGTATCTTATTTTCTTCTTTAGCATCTAGAAATATTAGAGCTAAATTTTGGACCATTCCCCGGATTTGTACATGACATCAAAGTATTAACTTTGCATAAATAAACTATTGCTAACTTCATCTTATTTTTTGCTTTTATTTTTCTTTTGTTCCCTGTTTAAGTTTATAAGTTGCCAATATTTTATTTGGTTCCAAGGGATATAGATTCTACTTAAACTAATTTAATCAAAGAGCAGAATTTATTAGATAATGCTATTTTTTATAGAGCCCAAAGAAGAGAATTCCTCTGAACCTGAGGAATTAGCTAGAGCTATAGGTTGAAAAACCATTACAATTTTGTTTCCACTTTGTATCTCTGCTCATCTTTGCATGACTATTTAATATCTTACATTTCTTTTCACTATGGTATTAACTTTGAGTCCAAATGATGGTATATGGCCTATATGAACACTGGGAAAGGGTATAATCAGAATTAAAGCAATTAAAAGTACTCATTGTTATTTAGTAGGTGAATAAAATTATTGATTTAAAGTTTTCAAGTCAGGCATGCATATTAAAAAATTTGAAGAATAAAAATAGAATTGAGGACACTCAACTGTCTAACAGAATGAAAGAAAAAATAAAACGAGTAAAGGAAAAACATTGCTAACAGCACTCGGTAATATGATAGTAAAACATCTACTATAAAAATCCACAATAAATACAAACAGATGAAATGGCAGGATTAAAGACAGAAATTCTCAGTTTGGTTAAAACTACAAAATTAAGCTATACCTTATGTATAAAACAAACACTAATAACATTACAAAAGAAGATTATCAAACAACATAGATTTTAATTGGATACATTATTATGGATTAGAGGGCATTACAGTATAAAAAGAAGATACTATGATTTGGGTGCTATATGACCTGAGCAACACCTCTGTAATATACATGAAGCAAAAATTATAAATAGGAATTTGTAGCTATGCAGTCATAGAAAGAGCTTTGTATCTCTACTTAATATAATTTTTAAAATTAGTTGCTTGAGCAAGCAAAAAGTTAGTGTTAATATAGAGGATTTAAACAATACAATTTATAAACTTGATATAATAGCCATATATGAAGTGGGCATAAAACAATTAGAGAACACATTATTTCCATAAACAAAATCTTCTAAAAATAAGGCTGGGCGAGGTGGCTCATGCCTGTAATCCCAGCACTTTAGGGACTGAGGCAGGAGGATAGCTTAAGGACAGAATTTCGAGACCAGCCTGGGCAACATAAAGAGATCCTGTCACTACAAAAATTAAAAAATTAGCCAGGCATGGTGGAGCACACCTGTAGTGCTAGCTACCTGGGTGTGTGGGGCAGGAGGATCACTTGAACCCAGGAGTCTGAGGGTTCAGTAAGCTATGATCGCATCATTCCAGCTGGAGGACAGAGCAAGACCCTACATCTGAAACAAACAAAATAACCAATAAAACCCCAAACCACACATTGTCTACAAAGAAACTGAACAAAATTAGAAGTAAATAGCAATAAATTTAAAAATCAATAGCAAAAATATAGGCATTTGGAAATTTTAAAATGCATGTTTATTTAATTTATTGGTTAAAGAAGAAATAATCAAATATTCACATATCAAAATGGATGCCTGAGATATAACATCAAATGAAAAAGATCACCAATTTTTTTGTGGCTGAGTAGAACTCCATGGTGTACATATACCACTTTTCATTAATCTAATCATGTATTGATGGACACTCGGGTTGTTTTCACATCATTGCAATTGTCAAATGTGCTGCTATAAACATTTGAATGCAGATGTCTTTTTTACACAGTGTCTTTTGTTCTTTTGGGTAGATGCCCAGTAGTGGGATTGCTGGATCAAACAGTAGATCTACTTGTATCGCTTTCAGGTATCTCCATATTGCTTTCCACAGGGGTTGCACTAGTTTACAGTCCCACCAGCACTGTAGGAGTGTTCCTATCGCTCCGCATCCACGCCAACATTTATTGTTTTGGGACTTTTTGATAAAGGCCATTCTCACTGGAGATAAGTGATATCTCATTATGGTTTTGATTTGCATTTCCCTGATGATTAGAGATGTTGAGCATTTTGAAAAAACTATTTTTAAATTTTAGAAAATCTAATACAATAATATGCTGAAAAGATAATATTA